>VWZE01009409.1:83272-103892 GCA_013396675.1 Eubucco bourcierii | reverse complement strand
AAAAGTGATCAGGAGCCCACAGGGGAATCAAACCTTGGATATTTCACTTTTAACACGCGAGTGGTTGCTAACAGCAACCTGCCTCACTCCCTTTAAAAAGGAAAGCAAGATTAGCATAAAATGCCTGTCCCATTTGCTTCAGGACTGCGTTAGACACTACAGCTTCTATTTCCCCGAGCTGCCGCGCCGGTATTCCGGCCAGGTCTAAGACAATAGAAGGCAGAGGCAGCGAAGCGGCGGCGGCTGGCCGGAGCGCGGCGGCGGCGGCGGGCGGGGCAGTGGCGCGGCACGGCCCCGGCTGCAGGCAGCCGGTGACGGCACACCCACGTGACCGCCGCGCCCCCGGCAGCACGCATTACATCACCGGCTTTGTGCAGGAGCAGCGCTGCTGCGGCCGTGCCACATCCCCGCATCCAGCCCGCAGACAGAAACAGGAGCCAGCCGAAGTCACGCAAACCTTCCTCTCCGGCCCCTACCAAAAAAATACTCTGCGCTTGATTCCTCTGCCAAATGCCATCAGAAAAAGACCCTTACCACGTTTCATTGGAATCAACAGGAAGGACTGCGCAGCTTGTAACGAGAGAGAAAGAAGGTTTTGCTCTTCGGGGATCAGGTTTGTTTTAGCAGATCATTTCCCTGAAGCAGCACGAATCTTACTAGAGCTACCTTTAATGCAGCTACAGAAGCACACACATTTAATCTAAATCAAGGCTTCCTTCTTCAGAAACTCCACTTACTCAGCTTCTGTGTTATGATAATGAGAACTGTTACTGTAATGAGAACAAGATTAACATCTTGCTTTCACTTTCATCCGTTTCTGTAAACGGACACCCAATACTACAAACGCAGCATGTGCACTTTCACAGCTCTCATGTGCACGTTCCCAAAGTCAGCACTCAAACTCAGGAAAGGACCAGCCCACATCTATCCTCAGGTTAATAGAATCATTAAGGTTGGGAATAACCTTTAACACCTGTGAAGGTTTGGGAGTTCCCCCACACACACACACTTTGTAAAATGACCCAGACTAGCACTCAGTCGGCTGGAAGTTAAATGATGAAGCTATATTTACAGCTTTGCACAATGCACAGCAGATATTTACACTATATACACAATATTTACAGAAATATACAAGTAAAAGGTAATACAGCAACACAACTCCCCTCCCAGAAATCAGAGACCCCAGGAGGGGCTCCCAACCACCCTTCCACCTTCTCCCCACCCCTGTACCTTACCCCAAGGTTTGCCTTATGTGCAAGGTAAATTAGGAGGATCAGCCAGGGGGGTTAGAAGAAAAGTGGTTAGTGAGGATTAATCAGAAGAGGAGCCAGAGCCCAGAAGCTGCTAGATCCCACCAGCAGCTCCTGCTCAAGCAAGCGACAGAGAGCAACTGACTTATCAATTGTTTAGGTTAGTGTTCCCAAACAATTCTCCAGCAAGCGTATGAGTGAAGTAGACATCATGATGTTTTCCTTTCACAGCCTAAGGTGTAATTTTCTCTATTAAAACATTCCAATTAGTCTCAAACCAGCACAACACCAAATCCAACCATAACTCACCTACTATGCCACACTGATGAACTTTTTGAACACCTCTTCAGATGGTGAATCCACAACATCCCTGAACAGCCTGTTCTAACATGTCACCACTTTCAGTAAATGTTTTCCTAATATCCAATATGAACCTCCCCTGGCATAACTTAAAACTCATTTCCTCTCATCCTATTTCTAGTTACCTGGGAGAAGAGAGCCTTCTCTTCTTCAGGCTAAGCAACCTCAGTTTCCTCAGCTGCTCCTCATATGACATTCCCTCTCAATCCATCTCCAGCCTCACTGATCTCCTCTGGACACACTCCATGATGTCAGTGTTCTTCTTATACTGTGGCACCCAAAATTGAGCACAGTAGTCAAGCTGTGGTTTTACCAGTGTGGAGTACAGGGGCATGATCACTTCCCTACTCTTGCTGGACACACCTGATGCCCTTGGTCTTCTTAGCCACCTGAACACACTGTTGGCTCAAATTGAGCTGTCTGTCCACCAACACCCCCATATCCTTTTTCACCAGGCTGCCTTCCGGCCACTCTGCCCCAAGCCTGTGATGTTGTTTGGGTTTGTTGTGACCTAAGTGCCAGGACCTGGCACTTGGTCTTGTTAAACTTCATCCCACTGGCCTCAGTTCATCAATGCAGATCTCTCTGTAGTGCCTTCCTACCCTTTAACAGATAGACATTCCCACTCAACTTAGTGTCATCTAGAAACTTGCTGATGGTGCACTTCATCCCCTCATTCAAACCATTGATAAAGATGCTAAACAGAACTGGTCCCAATACCCTGACAGACACAGCTGTGACCAGCCACCAGATGGATTTAAATCCATTTATCACAACTCTTTGGGCCTGGCCATCCAGACAGTTTTTGATCCAAAGAGTATATCTGCCTATGCCATGGGCTGCAACTTTCTTAAGGAGGATGCTGTGGCAGATGGTGTCAAAGGCTTTACTGGGTCCAAGCAGACATGTCCACAGCCTTTCCCTCATCCACAAGGTGGGAAACCTGTTCACAGAAGGACCTGCCTTTCATGAAGCCATGCTGGCTGGGTCCAACTCCACCATTATCCTGCACTTGCTCTCTGAGCACACCCAAGCTGCACCACTCCATAATCTTCCAAGGTCAGGCTGACACAGGCCTGTACATGGCAAGCTTCCAATCATGTGACACCTCCTCTGTTAACCAGGACTGATGTTGCATGATGGAGAGTGGCTTGACGAGCTTCTTCAGGAGCTCACTCAGCAATCTTGGGTCAATCTCATCCGGTCTCATAGACTTGTGAGGGCCCAGCTGGCATAACACACCATTAATTGCTTCCTTCTGCATTATGCGGACTTGATGCTGCTCTCAATCCCTATCAGGAGGCTAAAGACTGTGAGGATAGTGGGTTTGACTAGTAAAGACTGAGGCAAGAAAGGAATTAACTACCTTAACCTCTTCTTCATCCTTGATAGTAATGCTTCACTGTATGCAGGGGGAGAGTGGACATTCTCCTTCGTTTTTTCTTTGTTGCTAATGTATCTGTGAAAATCTTTCTTTTATCCTTCATGCAGGGGCCAGGTTGAGTTCTAGCCTAGCATGATAAACCATCTTCAAACTCAACTTTATTAAGGATTTATTGCATATGCAAAACTGAAACAAACAAGACAATGCAAGTAGTTCCTCATGTTATTTTGGACAGAAGCCTGCAGGAAGATTATGTTCAAAAGCATTCACGTAACCAACTGCTTGTTTCCATAGCTTCAGTATTTCCATTTATACCCAAACATTCAATATTTATTAAAATAGTGTCTAATTCCTCTGGAAACAGATTCCTTGAAAATAGGGGCACTGCATTATACTCACAAGTGTTCTAATCAAGTTCTTAATTAAAAAAAAAAAAAAATCACATACAAAACTTTGTTCATTTTACAGACGAAATGCCATGGATTTAGCTGCAGATGAGTAGTCAATACCATCCTGACATCACAGCAGCTTTAAAATCAAAGTGCTGACCAGCTCCAATATCGCAGGGTTTGTAGCTTGGATTGTAACCTTAGAAGTATCCTGTGTTCAGTTGCAGTTCCTAGTTTTGGGGTCTTTTCTGATGGGCTGGTTGCATGCTTGAAGCCATCTTTTCATCTGTGGCTTCTGCCGCTGCTTCTCCTTTTACCGTGCTTTTATGCACAACAGGTTAGTGTACATCGTAGTGTTTCATTAAACTCCTTATTTCAATCCAGAGCTAGTGCTGTTAACTTTCTCTCCCATCTGCATGGAGGGGGCTTGCTTGTTAGAGAAGACTGTGTTAAATCAACACACTCTCTTCTAGTGTCCGTGTGCAGCACATAAGGGTTAAGATAACAAGAAACAAGATGATGAGAGAATTCAACTAAGGTTTATTAAAATCATAGAATGGTAAGGTTGGAAGGGACCTCAAGGATCATCTAGTTCCAACACCCTGCCATAGGCAGGGACACCTCACACTAGGACAGCTCACTCAAGGTCTCATCCAGCCTGGCCTTGAACACCTCCAGGGAGGGAGTAGCCACAACATCCCTGGGCAACCTGTTCCAGTGCCTCACCACCCTCACTGCAAACAACTTCCTCCTAACATCCAGTCTAAATCTCCCCTCTGCCAGTTTAAACCCATTGCCCCTTGTCCTGTCACTGTAAGACCTTGTCAATAGTCCCTCCCCAGCCTTCCTGTAGACCCCCTTCAGATACTGCAAGGTTACTATGAGGTCTCCTCAAAGCCTTCTCTTCTCCAGGCTGAAAAGCCCCAACTCTTCTAGCCTGTCGTCATAGCAGAGCTGCTCCAGCCCCCTGATCATCCTCCTGGCCCTCCTCTGTACCCACTCTAACACTTCCATGTCCTTCCTGTGCTGAGGGTTCCAGAACTGCACACGGGACTCCAGGTGGGGTGCAAAAATAGTTTTACATACTTTCTTTTTTCCCTCAGAGTACATTTGCCATGTTGAAGTGTTTGCTTTCTGGGGGCAGCTGTGGTCCAGCCCTGATTATATTACATAAAAGGTTATGCATTGTACTCTGTACTTTTTCTGGTGGTGCTCATCACTTCAGGGGAATGGATCAATGTTATCGTGTGGCTGTACTGTATACTGCCATACTGTGATACGGTCACTCCACTAGCCACTTGGTTTAGATGTGATCTAACCCAACTAACAAACAGAACAGTGAAGAACGCTTTTTCATCTTTTGAAGGTTTTGAATATCCTTGGAACACCAACAGCAACCTGTTTCTGTTGTTGTGCCTCTTAAATGTATTACATGGGGAGGACTGGGCACACAACTCTTTCCCAAGAATACCACTTGAAGATCTGCCCCAAGGCAGAATTATTGTAAAGTAGCAGGGTATGTGTAGGAATACAGAGAAGTGCTTAGGCAACGGTCAACTCCAGTTTCTTGGAGCTTCACCTCTGAACAAGTGCAAAATCCTGACAAGCTGCTGAAATGTTTGGAAAAAAGATGTTGTCAGCCTGGAAATTCTCAAGAGATACAAATTGTTGTGGCCTAGCCCATGTGTATCAAGCTTTTTTTCAGTACCATTCAGCACTCTGAGGACTAAGGAGGTCTCTACACCTACAAACAGACCAGCAGGCACAGCAGTCGCATTACAGAACCAGCCTGTTCCAGTATCAGTCCCCCCTATACAGAAAAGGAGTTATACAAGGAAAGCAGTTCATCTTGCAAAGGAGGAGAGGAACCAGGGTCATCACAGGAAGAGTAAGAGACAAATAATTACTCGATCTTTATCCCTGGGCAAGCTCTGGAATGTATAAAAGTACTCCAGCCATCATTCAAGTCAGCCCATTATCACCTGGCTGCTTTGATACTGGGATAATGGAGTCAGTGGTTTTGAATCAGAAGGTAGAGAAGCAAAGCAGCTGGGATGCCTGTCTAGGGAAGGTCACTGGAAAACCAATACAGAAACCTTAAGCTCTGGAGAGGATTTGGATAAGGTGTGAAGGAGAGGTGCGCCTTGAAAGATGACATGATGGGTCATTTAGGAAAGTGGATCACCATGGAGAAAGGCATGCAATATCTGAGGGAACTAGCTGTGCTGGAAATGTGTTAGAACAACACAAATGACAATGCTCAGACTGTAGACCCAGATGAAGTTGTATACACATCAGCCATGTGGAGTAGGTTTCTACAGAGGCCACCAATATCATATGCCAACTAAACGGGAATAACATCCTTGGCCATAAAAGATGGTCAAGGACGAAGTGGATGAAATTAGCAGCATTCTCTGTCAATATTAGGGAAGTCTCTCTTCTCATGTATGGGTAACCTGTGTTTCATTTGTGGAGGAACTATCCTGGGAGGTTCATCAACTCAAAAAGAACATCTCCTGTTCCTCACCTGTATGGTCCTGTGCTTCAGCTATTAGGAGCAAATGGTTCCCTGTCCAAGAGAGAGAATTTGGGAAGTACACACTGTGTACCCCATGGTTTTACTTAGATGACCATGAGAAGGACATGAAAGTGGGACAGAAAATCCACTTCAGTGCTAGCTGTGTGAGCCTGTGAATTACAAGCAAATTCTTCCTGGAGGAATGTTGCCCCAGTTTCCAGGGGGAAATCTTCCCAAAAGAGCAAATAAATTTATACTGCTTCTGATCCTCTTGAAGGGACTTCCAGAGCATTCTTTAAAAATGCAGGTGATTCTGATAAGAGTTAGAGGGGCTCTGCCTTCAACTAAGTACAAAAGAGGAACAGTTTGGTTTATTGGACTGCTTGGTTCAAACCCACAACAGTCTAAAGCTTGAGAAGGTACATGTGCACACCATACTCTGAGGCCAAACTCTGAGTGGTGAAACCCACTTATATTTCTGATGCGACAGTGAGATCCCAAGACCTGGAGGTGTTGAAGGTTGAGCACTGGAATGCTGCCCACAGTTTGCTTTCACTTGGAGGAGTGGAAGGACTCACTGGAATCAACTTCCTTAGGCAGGGAAACATTGATCATAGACTGACCAGACTGTACTGGAACACCTGCAGTAAGAAGTCTGTGCTGTGATTTCATTTTGAGACAACACAAAGATGTTACGTGCCTAAACTATCCAGCCATCCACTTGTATAACAAGACCTGCAAAACACAACCATTAGCAAACGAGGCAATTTGTCACATGGGCACGTTCTAGCATCTCTCATCCATACCTTTAAACAACATGCTCAGACTTACCAAGCATTATGTAGTACAGTATAGATGCCATGCAATACCATCTGCAAACCAGGTTAATGACAACAATTCACAGAATCACCTAACATATCTTGTTGGAAGAGACGTTCAAGATCGTCCAAGTACAACACTGAAAACATCACTGAAGGGTCAACACTGAACCATGTCCCTGAGTGCCAAGTCCACACACTACTTAAACACCTCCAGAGATGGAGACTCCACCACTGCTCTGGGCAGACCATTTCAATTGAGCCCTTTCAGTGAAGAAATATCTAGCCTAAACCCTCCCTGGCACAGCTTCTAACCATTTCCTATAGTCCTGTCACTTGTCATCAAGAAGAGGCTAGCCATCTCCTTGCTCCAACCTCCCTTCAGACAGTTGCAGGGAGGATAAGGTTCTCCAGTTCTCCAGACTGAACCACCCCAGCGCCCTCAGACACTCCTCGTAGGCCAGGTGCTCCAGGCCTTTGCAAGCCTCGTTATCTTTCTCTGGATATTATCCTGCACTTTTGGTGTCTTTACTGTAGCAAAGGGCCCAGAACTGAACACAGTAGTGGAGGTGTGGCCTCACCAGTACAGGGGGATGATCACCTCCCTGTTCCTGCTGGCCACAGCATTTCCAACACAAGCTTTCTTGGCCACCTGGGCACACCGCTGACTCATATTCCACTGAATATCGGTCAGGATATATAATATCTTCAGGCCCCTCTCCAAGCTGCAGCTTTCCAAATGCACATCCCTAGGTCTGTAGCTTACCATGGAGTTGTTGTGCCTCAGGTACAGAACCTGGCACTAAGTCCTGTCGAATTTCATACAATTAGCCTTGGCCCATCTGTCTAACCTGTTCAGGTCCCACTATAAAGCCTCCCCACCTTCTAGTAGATTGACACAGTTTGGTGTCATGTGTAAACTTAGTGAGGGTGCACTAAATTCCCCTACACAGATCAGTAGTAAAAATAATGAGTACAAGCCCCACTACTGAATGAACCCTGGGGGCAGCACTAGTGACCACGTGCCAGATGGAACTCCATTCACCACTGCTCTTTGGGTCCAGCCATTTTTTTTTTCCCCCAAGCACTGTAGGATGCAATATTTTAATCAAGTTCACAAAAACAGCCTGATCAGTGCTCAATTAAAATGAGTTTATTGGTCTTTTACTCATTCTACACAAAATTCTAAATGTACATGAATTTCCTGAAAAAGCTCTTGACACAACAATAAGAGCTAACACTTTAACTGCATTAAAAAGGAGTAAGTTACTTTGATATTTATTCATGGATTATTTCATAAGTTTGAAACATATTTTAAAAGCACTAAGTAAGACTGTAACAATGCTTGTCTTCACATTTTTGGTTCCTGACATGACTGAAGATACACAAAGTAGTCCCTGAAGATTTCAAACTAAACCAAATCAGCACTCCATAGGTGCATTTCAAAATAACCTAGCAATCTTCACTACAAGAATCATAGAATGGTAGGTTGGAAAGGACCTCAAGGATCATCTAGTTCCAACCCCCTGCCATATACAGGGACACCTCCCACTACTACAGGTCACTCAAGGCCTCATCCAACCTGGCCTCGAACACTTCCAAGGGAGGGAGCAGCCACACCCTCCCTGGGCAACCTGTGCCAGTGTCTCACCACCCTCACTGCAAACGACTTCCTCCTAACATCCAGTCTAAATCTTCCCTCTGCCAGTTTAAACCCATTGCCCCTTGTCCTGTCATTACAAGACCTCGTCAATAGTCTCTCCCCAGCCTTCCTGTAAGCCCCCTTCAGATCCTGGAAGGCTACTATAAGGTCTCCTCGAAGCCTTCTCTTCTCCAGGCTGAAGAGCCCCAACTCTCTCAGCCTGTCCTCATAGCAGCCCTCTGATCATCCCTGTGGCCCTCCTCTGGACCCATGGACCCATTCCAACACTTCCAGTCCTTCCTGTGCTGGGGGCTCCAGAACTTCACAGAGTACTCCAGGTGGGGTCTGATAAGAGCAGAGTAAAGGGGTAGAATCACCTCCCTATAGCATAAACTTCTGTAGAGTAGAACAGTAAGACTTGTGAAATTAGTTTTCTTTTCAGCAGTTTTCATCTTTATTATTCCTCCTCCCCTTTATCTAAGTAGGTTAAAACAAATTTATTGCAGTCATACAGCACAACAACAATTGATATATTATTTAGTTTGGTAAATATTTTTAATTTTACATATTAAGTGAGAAACATTCTCTGCACAAGTGTTTTTGATATAAAGTCACTTCTGTTGTAGATAAGTCATGTGGCAACATTACTTGATTTTGAGATGCCCTGACATCCCATTCAACCTCCCAAACTCCCATATCTAATGTTAGTTAAAACCAAAAAAACCTGAGCAATTAAGTAATTTGAGAGGTTTCCTGAGTCTTTTTAGCCTGGCAGCTATGGAAAGCATCAATAGTAGCAGCATGTTCTTTTCCAGTAGCAAGTCATTTGGGTATTACAATTTGTATAGACAAATAATGAAGGTATTCTGGACTCAGCACAGGAATAAGGGCACTGAGTCCAACGCTGTTATAGAGCATCTAGTCAGAATACTGCCTGGACTGCAGCTTCTCCATAGAAGACTACTCCTAAACTTTTGATAGTTTTCACATGACAACTGCCTCCTTTCATACTTCCCTAAGTAAGCACAAGCACTGTCTACTACATTTGACATAAAAGGTGGTTCTTAGTAAGTCTTTTATGCACACAATTTTCCTGTTGCACTTCATGCCCGCTACCACTGCATCAACCTTGCTCATGCTCATGATACATTAAGCTCACTGGTACTACTTGACTACAAGCATAATAAAAACAGATGAAGTGTTTTTAACTACTATCCATTTGATCTGCACACCATGTAACTTCTGAAGTGGGCTACTCCTCCTGGTACTTCACAGAACATTAAGTATGTGTACATGAGCTTGAGGTGTCTGGAAACCCTTTCCTCCAGCAGATGCTCTTAGTACACTCCCCTCAAGGATCAGTTGCAAGACATAAACCATTGTCATACATGACTCGATTGTAAACAAATTTATCCTAGTTGCATTTCCAACAGTAGCGTAGTTCTGAATTCAGTTAACTAAGCACCAAACACAAACTCAATGGCTAATAACTCTACCAAGGAGCTGCAGGCAAGCTAGTGGGATGTATTTCTGTGAGAATGCCAATACTGTTAGCAGCAACAAAACTTCCCTGGTTTCAAAGCAAGCTAAAAATTGTACTGCCATCTCAACATCTGGGTTGATGAAAAGCTCAACATGAGCCTGAAGTGTGCACATGCAGCTCAGACAGCCAAGAGAGTCCTAGGCTGCATCAAGAGCAGCATGGCCAGCAGGGCAAGGGAGGGGATTCTGTCGCTTTACTCTGCTCTCCTCAAACCCCACCTGGAGTCCTGGGTGCAGTTCTGGAGCCCTCAGCACAGGAAGGACATGGAAGTGTGGGAGCGGGTCCAGAGGAGGACACGAGGATGATCAGAGGGCTGCAGCAGCTCTGCTATGAGGACAGGCTACAAGAGTTGGGGCTTTTTAGCCTGGAGAAGAGAAGGCTTTGAGGGGACCTGATAGTAGCCTTCCAGGATCTAAAGGGGACTTACAGGAAGGCTGGGGAGGGACTACTGACAAGGTCTTGCAATGACAGGACAAGGGGCAATGGGTTTGAACTGGCAGAGGGGAGATTTAGGATGTTAGGAGGAAATTCTTTCCATTGAGGGTGGTGAGGCACCGGAACAGGTTGCCCAGCGAGGTTGTGGTTGCTCCCTCCCTGGAGATGTTCGAGGCCAGGTTGGAAGAGGTCATGAGTGACCTTTACTAGTGGGAGGTGTCCCTGCCTATGGCAGGGGGTTTGAACTAGATGAACCTTGAGGTCCCTTCCAACCTCACCATTCTATGATTCTATGATCTGGGGAGAGCAAACGTGAATTACTTGAGATTCATAAAGAAAGTTAATTTAAGAACGAAAATGAACAAAATTGAAGTTTATTTGAATGTATGATAAAGTACCTTGAATGAGTCCAAACTGTTGCTCAGAAGGAGCCATTATCAGAAAAATTTAACTTGCTTCCAAACAGCCTGCCACTGGCAGATGTGAGATAATCCCATCTTTACAAATGCCCTGCTTTTGACCTATTTGAGTGATTGTCATCAAAATAACTTCTCACGTTACTATTCTTACGTTGAGATTTTTCAAAGTGTCATTCTTTAATGCCTTTCAAACTTTTCAACTTTTATCTCAAATCAATCACTGAAATTGTTTTTCTTAAAATATTTCCAATTAAAAACACATTATTCCTCAGTTAAGGATACTGCTATTTAAAAAACTGTTTGATGACAAAGACTTCCAATTAAATGTGCTGGTTAAGTTAGAGATTTCCTTTTCTTAATTTTCTTCTTGTGAAACTAAGGTTTGAAATAGCTCATCACTCAGAGCAATACTGCTCTACCTCCACTAAATATTTGCTTTTTGATATTAAAAAAAAAGACCACTCTTAGATCACAGTAACAAGAAAGGATTGCTACAGAGCCTCTACATACTACATAAAATTTCCAGGTCCATTTCGTTTTTATCAGCTCAGCCTCAGCCCAGTGTTATTTGTCAGCACATCAACAATTACTAACTGAATTATATGTACCTACCAACTGAATTGAAGGCTTAATTATACCAGACACTGTAACTCTTTTTATCAAATATCTTAATGCAAGATCATATAGGTAGGGTTGCAGGAAGTAACTACTGGCAGCCGGTGGACTAAAGAAAAATCTAGAGGGAAGTTACTTGCAGATGCATACAGTTTTTTAAAAAGATTAAATACTCCACTATTAAGCATCAACCCTTTATCAAAATCCACTACAAAACTAAGGTATTTTAATTATTGGTGCAGATGTGTGCAAACAGTTATCAATAGCTCATTAAATTACTGGAGGGGGGTGGGGGATGGTATACATGTGTGCACATATGCACTAGCATACAACAACAGCCAAGAAAAAGCTTCTGTTAAGTTCCATGAAACTGCACTACCAAGAGTGTGATTCAGTGAATATTCCCTTCTGGTAGCAGTGGCATCTTAAGACAGAGCTTTATATAAATTATCAAAAGTAAGGTAGGGATTCTTGGTTTGATTATCAGTAGTCTGAACAGAGGCTCCCATGCTTTAAATCCTGTTTATCAAGTACAGCTCTCCAATGACAACCTCGTTAAAAGCAGGAAAGTCGAGCAAAAAAAGATCTCCCACAGAAATGGATATATCAGGAAGAAAAACACTTCAGGGAAGTTTCACTTCCAGGGAGGAAAGAAAATTCTTCATGACTTCAAAAATTACAGCCCATCAAGCAAACAGAAGATGAGTTAAGTCAGAAAAGTCAACTGCATCCATACATTTCTATTCAGGGGTACCACACATTAGAAGCTCAGCTGCAAGCGAGTTTTAACATACTGTGACACGCCCAAGTGAAGTTAACTGTATGTTATATTCCAACTAGTGTCTTCAGTTGGGAAAGATAATCAGTGGTCCCTTTTGCTTCCAAACAGATACAGAGATTAAGGGAATATCACGGAAACCATGCATTACAATAAAATTAGCCTGAAGTGGACAAGCACTGTTTGGAAATCCACTGGAGATCACAGATCAAATCACAGAAGCCAGAACTACTGCATTGTACTAGTCAGCTACAATGCCATCCTCTGAATTTCACCCTTCAAAATAAAAGCTTTAGAGCAACAACACAACTATGTTGCTACTGGTTCATCTCTGAATGAATAATTGTCAGGTGAGCAACACTGTTTTGACACAAGCAGCCATTAGTTTATCTGTGTACATGCTTATCTTCAGAATCTTCTTCATTTACTCAGAAGTGCTATTTGCCCTGAACATAATCCAGGTATTCCTTCTTGATAATGAACTCAATATCTGCATTTATACTCCCCTCAGCAGATGACTAATATTACAAGCACACTATTTTGATTGACACCTAATACCATAGCTGCCATTATCACTTACATCATGCTAAAACACGAAGTGTTACCCACATCTATTTGGAGAGTAAAAGAATACAGAATTGCTTTGACACATTGTCAAGAAGCACTGTCAAGATTCGCCCACTATAGCTATGTTTTCTGTTTCTCCATCTTACAAGGTCATTAGCTAGCACACAAGTAGAGAGGATTCTACCATATTATAGCTACTCATTCAATTAAATTTGATTATTATACAGTAACATGCCATTACAAGACAAAGTTCAAGACACAGTCAAGTGACTTACCATTCAGAAGTATCAGTATATCTTTTTTTGGTTTATATCCCATTTATACTAATACCCCAAAGGCTCAATTTCTGTGTCTGACAATGGATAAACTAGATGCACTGGAACAACAGCAAATTAAATCCTTGTCCCTTTATCTGGGAACAACAGCAAATTAAATCTTTGTCCCTTTATCAGGAAAAACTTCAAAAACTAGATAGGAGTTCAAAACCCCAATGAATTCCATGCAGTTTCCATAAATTATAGGGTTTTATCTCCTCCCAAAAGTTCTACTTTCAAGTCAAAACATTTTTCAACTAGTCTTTCTTGAGCAGTCAGAAGTAAAATAGGTAAAATATATGATCGAAATACAAATCATCTTTGTCAAAGCAGATCTTCTGTCTGTATAGTTTTCTTGCCTGTCAGTTTGCTTAACAGTTGTTCTGCCTGAATCTACTACCAAATAGGCTTTGACAATGATTGTTATTTAATCCTATGTAATACCCAGAGGCAACTGTTCCCAGATCAGAGAACAGTCTCCACCCTGGCTTCATAGAAGCCTGGCGTCAGGCACTAGAAATCGTGAAGCTGTAAAATTCAACAATAGAAGGAACCACTACTGTAAATAAAAGCTGTTAATCTTTTATGTATTTCTCTATGACAAGCAAATTATAAAAAAATACGGTTTCTAATTAATTATTTAAAATTCCAGTTCAATAATCTTAGCTTCCTAATGCTTGTACCTAGAGCAAGGACATTGCAATAGAACTGAGTAGCAGAGTTCACCACCTGAGTGTCTGAAGTGACCCTTTATATAGCATGCTACAAACAGCAGAGCCTGAAATACACAACAATTTCTGCCACTTATCTTACACAGGTTCACTGTTTTTCAGTTGAACAAGTTGAATGCTGACTGGGCATTCACTACTAATTCTCTGTTATTACTACCAACCTTAGAGCTGTCAATTTCAAGGACTTGAAAATGTAAACAAAGTAAAATAATTGGGGGGAGGGGGGGGATGGATGTGAGTGGAATCATTTGTACATTTAATCCTATGCTTGCTTTGTTTTTATGAACTGTACTATCACCACAGCATAGTAAAAAACATTTGTGACATATATAACAAGACCTAGAATTATTTCCTTAATTTCAATTCTGTTCACATTTACATGAAATAGAACTCTTTGGTTATCCCTGAACACCTACATACCAGTTTCTGAAATGTGTATCCTCGTGCCATGATCTAAATGGAAGTTGACATGCACTGCCCTAAAAAATTAAAGTAAAATGAAATTGATAAATATTTTCCAGATCTCTAAAACACTTCAAAAATACTTAACTAATTTCTTTTTAATTCACCAGCACAATATTCCATCTAGTTACTACTCTACATATAAAAACAATCAGCCATTTAATAAATGCATCATTACAGCATAACATACACCTAAGATTTAGATAACACTCTACACCAAGAATTTAATTAAGAACAAACTAAGCATTAGTAGAATGAGTAATAACTCCTGCCTACGACATCAAATGATAAGAAGTAAGACAAATTACAGTGGAGAACAAAATATTCTGCTTGGTCTCACCTTAAAGATATCTAATGCTCCATTATTTCATTATCTCTAATCAAAAAGCCAACATAACTGAATAATAAGAGTTAAGGATTTAAACTTCTTAATTCTAGTTGTGAATAAACAATGTCAGAATTTTGGTTTCAATGCAATTTTCCAAGACTGACTGGCAATGTGCCAGCAACACAGGGCACATACACACCAGCACAAGAAACCCAGGCCATAACTAGATCACTTCTTGGCAAACTGACTCCATGACAGCTCTGTTGAAATGCCACATGTTAGACTGCATCTTAATCTGTATTCATAGGCTATTGTCTTAATGCTTCAGGAAATGCTGAATTGGAATATGGCCTCTGTATTACCTAAGTTACCCAGTTTATGGCAAGGAAAAATGAAAACACTTTAACTTACATATTGTCACTGTGCTGGTTTGAGGCTAATTAGAATATTTTAATAGAGAAAATTACACTCTAGGTTGTGAAAGGAAAACATCATGATGTCTACTTCACTCATACGCTTGCTGGAGAATTGTTTGGGAACACTAACCAAAACAATAGATAAGTCAGTCTCTGTCTGTCGCTTGCTGGAGCAGGAGCTGCTGGGGGATCTGGCAGTTTCTGGGCCCTGACTCCTCTGTTGATTAATCCTCACTAATCACTTTTCTTCTAACCTCCCTGGCCGATCTTCCTAAGTTACCTTGCACGTAAGGCAAACCTTGGGGTAAGGTACAGGGGTGGGGAGAAGGTGGAAGGGCGGTTGGGAGCCCCTCCTGGGGTCTCTGATTTCTGGGAGGGGAGTTGTGTTGCTGTATTACCTTTTACTTGTATATTTCTGTAAATATTCTGTATATAGTGTAAATATCTGCTGTACATTGTGCTGAGCTGTAAATAGAGCTTCATCACTTAACTTCCACCCAGCTAAGTTCTAGTCTGGGTCATTTTACAAAGCGGGGGGGGGGCAGGGAACTCCCAAACCGTCACAGTCACTTTAGTGCTTAAAGAACTTAGACATTTTTGATGATGACTTCGAATTAAAACAGTCCTTTCACTGTGATATGGAATATTACTTCACTGCTGTTCCACACAGTAGAAGCATTTGAGCAAGGGTTCCAGCTTCCCTGTCTGCAATGGTCTTCCAGACTCCAGTATCTGAAGGGGGCCTACAGGAAGGCTGGGGAAGGATTATTTACAAGGTCCTGCAATGACAGGACAAGGGGCAATGGGCTTAAACTGGCAGAGGGGAGATTTAGACTAGATGTTAGGAGGAAGTTCTTTACAGTAAGGGTGGTGAGGCACTGGAACAGGTTGCCCAGGGAGGTTGTGGATGCTCCCTCCCTGGATGTGTTCAAGGCCAGATTGGATGAGGCCTTGAGTAACCTGTACTAGTGGGAGGTGTCCCTGCCTATGGCAGGGGTTTGGAACTGGATGATCCTTGAGGTCCCTTCCAAACTTACCATTCTATGATTCTATGATTTAACAAGTACAGCAAAACGAGCAGCAAGACAAATTTCAAAATTTCTGCATACATTTTCCAGTACCTCATGAAGCTTGCCTTTTGTTTCCAGGGCTTCTAAGAAAAACAGTATGATTTTGTTAAAGCAGTTAACAGCAGATTAGCTCCCTAAAAAATGAGAACATCTCTTTTTAAAGCGAATCAAGAAAAACGAGACCCTCTTCAACTAACTTGGTTGTGATCACCAGGTAACAGAATGCTTTCCTGGTGTGTGTATCAGAAAGTGTGTCACTGCCAGTTAGCTATACAAATGGGAAATCATTCTATCTGTGTCACAGCAAGTGTGTCAATCTGCAGCATTGGTACCTTTCCTGGCAGATCTAGGACACTGGCTATCTTAATTGAGGACCACCATGATTCCACGTCAACCTGCTACAAAAATCATTTGCAAACCCCCTCCCACACCCCTCAATTCTTCTTCTTCAGGAAACAAAAGTACAAAGAACCCCAACAAGGAAGCTCTTTTAGGCATTTCCAAACAAGATGCCTGTAACATGATTCAGGCACTTGAAACAGTATTTTACCATAAACCGCTGCTCCATACATCAGCATACTTCAGTAGAATTATGCCAACTATGTAAACAGTTCAACTTACAACAGCATGCCAGGGTTGACTGCTGAACATGAATGCAGCCCACTGTGACAGGCCAGGTAAGTGGCAGTGTGGTACTACATGCTAGCCTCCCCAATATCCTGTAGGTACACCTATCAAAGAAACAACTATCCCCCAAAGAACTAGAAAAAAAGGCAATCCATACACACTACCTAACTCCAAGCTAAACACAGATTTCTAAGGGAACTCTTTCATTTGCAACTGCAGCTTCATGTGCTTCAGGCCTGTGACCACTGACTTCTGCCCAACAGCTGCCTGGCGCAGTCCCAGGTCTCGAACTATGGGGACAGGGAGGAAAGACCAGCTGTGCCTGCCTGTAATGCTAGCAGGTCACTGGTTCCTCAGCACATGCAGACACCCCACAAAGGCATGAAACTAAACAATATTTTAACAGCTTGCATGCCTACAGACTGCAAATGCACATGTGGTAGAGATTAAAAGAAAACACAGAGTAATAAACCAATTGCTGTCCTCATTTTCTATATCCTTCTGTACTATTTCATGCTCATTTTTTACTACTTGAACAAGTATCATTGTAGGATCAAACCCAGAGTTGGAAGTTACACCTTTGTTTCTCATAATTAAATTCCTAAATCATTCTTTTTATCTTACATGAGTACTTGAGAGAGATTTGGATTTGGGAGCAACAGATACCCTTTTCATTAGTCATACAAGCAATTCTCATTCTCCAAGAGTCTCTAAATATTAAATCTTATTTTAATTTGATTCTTGGTATAGTCTGGCTCAAAACCAGTATTTTTTCATTCAGTGCTGGCATATCTGAAAATCAGTAAATCATAGTACTGCACATCTCATGCTTCATTTTAGGAAAATTTCTCATGCTTAACATGTAGGTAGTTTGCAGAATTAACATTAAAGAGATCTGTATACATAAAGCCACTTGAATTTGAATACAGTTGTGATGCTACCAAGTCTGGGATTTTTAGCATCCCTTTGTCACCATCATTAACAGCAGCTTCAGTATTCTGCCCTTAGAGCTAACTGCTGCACATCAGACTTTCTGTGCAGGTTTTACACCACAGAAGGCATAAAGAACAAGGACTTATTAGCAGTTATATTGGGTCATCTTAAGACATTTGCATTCAACATCAACAACATACCTAGATTTATGTTTTTACCTGCAGTTCTTCACTGCTATACAGGGATTCTCTGACATAACAGAGTCAATTATTTCCCCTCCACCTGCAGGAGAAATTCTGCTACATTTCTTTCAAGATTGCTTTCTTTCTCCAGGAGCAGTTCTGCAGCTAACATCTATGATGCCAACACCAAAGCAAGTTCCCTATTCTTCCTCTCTTTTACTGAATGATAAAGTTTCTCCACTTAACCAAACTGCAGAATCCTGCAGGCATAATATTCCACAGCCTCCCTGGGCAACCTTTCCAAGTGTTTAATTGCCCTTGCAGTGAAAATTTTCCATGTTTCATTTTATGACTTGTCTCTTGTTTTTTCCCATCACATGCCTAAAGAGCCTGACTTCTTAGTTTTCTAAGCATCACAAAGTTACTATTCAGTTCTTTGAAGCCAGCTTGTTTCTAGGTTGAACAAGCCCAGCTACCTCAGACCCTCCTTACATGGCAACTGCTCCAACCCAACAACAGTGGTGGTTCACCAGTTAGACTGAACACAGTATTCCAGATACTGAGTACAAGGTGAAAATTCATCATCTTTACTAACTATATTTTGGTTAACAAAGCCCAAGTTGCTGTCACTCTTCCTCACTGCCAGAGCATATCACCAGGTCACGTTTAGCTTACCATCCACCAGAACAGCCACAGCCTTCTCTGTGAAGAGCTTCTAACAACCACCCAGTGCCCATCAATGCAGGAAGTTAATCCATTCAATGTGCAGTATTTCACATTTGTCCTTGTTGTATTTCATGAGGTCGACATGTAACTATCTAGGCACCTCTGAAAGGCAGCCACCCTCAAGCATCTAGACTGTATTTCTCAGTCTCATGACACCCACAAAAGTAATTAGTACAACTATCTTCTCCTCAAGGTCACTGATCAAGGTGTAAGACATAACAGAGCTCACAACAGAAGAGCTTCTCTTGTAACAGGCACAGGATGAATCATTAACTACCCTCTGAGCTTGAAGATTCTAACAGTTTGTTTTTACCCAACAAGCAGACCAGCTATCTACATCACATTTCCTAACTTCAGTCCAAGATTGTTGCTGTAGGGAGACCACATCAAAAGCCTTGCAGATAGAGAAGTACATCATATTTACTGCCTTATTCACAGAATCCAAATATTTCATTGCAGGAGATGATTTGGTCAGTCAGAAACTACTTACCTTCGGTAAACCTGCAATGGCTATTTCAAATCAAGAGCACCACCTTTGCATGCCCACAGTGGACTTCCAAGTAGAATTGGTTCATGACTTTTCCATGGACCAAAGTGAAGTCTGTTGGATGGTACTTCTTGTATTTCTTAAAGACAGAGGGAGTCTTAACTGTTGTGGTGGTTTGGCCCAGGTCCCCTTAAAAAAAGCCACAGAGCTCTCCAGGAGGACCAGAGAGGTCTAGGAAGTGGACCCTGGAAATGCTAATTTTGATGTTCAATCTCATAATCCTGCTATCACTTTATAAATGGGCAGCAAAGCCAGATCTCTTTTTTCTCTCCCTTCCTTTGGCTTTTCAGAGTGAGTCTTCTCTGACAACTAATGGGGGAGTAAGCTGCCTGCAGTCTTCAAGGCTGCAGTGAATTTCTTGCTTTGCAATCAGGCCTATTTGGGCTTAAAGGGGACAATGGGTGGGGAGAAAAGGAGTCCTGGGGTTCTGTGGTTTAGCTTGGTTCAGGGGAATTCTCATATATCCAGTATCTGTATTAGGTGTTAAGGATTCATGTTTTGCATACTGTCCTGTACCTTTTTAAATACACTTTTCTCTATTCCTCTCCAATTCAGCAAAAGTGATTTTATTTTACTGCCTCTGAAAGCAACACAATTTCATTTCTGTTCACACTCTAAAACCATGACAACTATTCTCCTGTCATTGAGAAACTCTTCCTATCTCCATGGCCTTACAAAGATGACAGAGTGCAGCTATTCTAACGTCAAGCAGATCTCTCAGGGCCCTCAGAAGCACTTCATCTGATACCATGGACTTCACATAGATCAAGACTTAAAGTCAGGGCACTTGAGCCCCTTCCACTACTGACTGTCCCTCTTCTCCCCAAATCCTGTCTGTAAGTACAATAACCTGGTAGATCATCTTGATGGAAAAGAAGGTAGCAAGTATCTCAGCCTCACCCAAATCAATAGTATCTAAAGCACCCACCACACCCGGCAAGCAGGAACACTTTTCTTTTTGATTCTTAAGATGTTAATGTAGCAGCAGCAACTCCTCCTGTTTTCCGTGATGTCTGTCACAGAATCAAAGAAACATCCAGGTTGGAAAAGACCTATAACTCCACCCAACAAGATTCACATTAAATCACATCCCTAAACACCACATCCAAACAACCCTTAAAAACATCCAGGTTGGTTGACTCTGTCCCACATGACATTTGACTCTGTCCCACATGACATCCTGGTCACCAAACTGGAAAAACATGGACTTGATGGATGGACCACTCGCTGGATAAGGAATTGGCTGGATGGTCAAACCCAGAGAGTGGCGATCAACGGCACAATGTCCACCTGGAGACCAGTGACAAGTGGTGTCCCTCAGGGGTCAGTGCTGGCACCAGTGCTGTTTAACATCTTTGTCAGTGACATGGACAGAGGAATGGAGTGCACCCTCAGCAAGTTTGCAGATGACACCAAGCTGTGTGGCACAGTCGACTTGCTAGAGGGCAGGGATGCCATCCAGAGGGACCTGGACAGGCTGGAGAGTTGGGCCCAGGCCAACCTGATGAAATTCAATAAGGCCAAGTGTAAGGTCCTGCACCTGGGTAGGCACAATCCCAAGCACAA
>VWZE01009409.1:31458-82880 GCA_013396675.1 Eubucco bourcierii | reverse complement strand
TGGATGCTCCCTCTCTGCAGGTGTTCAAAGCCAGATTGGATGAGGCCTTGAGTGACCTGTACTAGTGGGAGGTGTCCCTGCCTATGGCAGGGGGTTGGAACTAGATGATCCTTGAGGTCCCTTCCAACCTTACCATTCTATGATTCTATGGTGACTCCACCCCCTCCCTGGGCAGCTCATTCCAATGCCTGACCACTCTCTCCATGAAAAACTTTTTCCTAACATCCAATCTAAACCTACCCAGTCTCAGCTTGAGGCCATTCCCCCTTGTTCTGTCTCCAATAATTTGTGAGAAGAGACCAGAAGCAGGCTCTCCACAATGGCCATTCAGGTAGTTCTAGACAGCAATGACGTCTTCCTTTAACCTCTTCTTTTTCAAGCTAACCATCCTCAGCTTCCTCAGTCACTCCTTGTAAGATTTATTGCCCAGGCCCTTCCCCAGTGTCCTTGCCCTCCTCTGGACCCACTCCAACACCTCCACATCCCTCTTACTGCAGTGCCCAAAAGTGAACACAATACTTAAGGCGTGGCCTCACCAAAGCTGAGTCCAAGGGGACAATCACCTCCCTACTCCTGCTGGACACAGCATTTTTTAATCCAAGCCAGGATGCCATTGGCCTTCTTGGCTGCCTGGGCACACTGCTGGCTCATATTCAGTTCCTGTCTATTACAACCCTTAGATCCCATTCTGCCAGGTAGCTCTCCAGCCACACTGCCCTAAGCCCGTAGCATTGCTAGGGGTTGTTGTGACCTAAATGCAGGACCTGGCATTTGGCCTTGTTGAAACTCATCCCATTAATGCTGGTCACAGATCCAGCCGACCCAAGTCCCTCTGAAGAGCCTCTCTACCCTCATTCTTATCAACACTGCCACCTAACTTGGCATCATCTGCAAACTTACTGCTGACACTCTCTATGCCTGAATTAACATCATCAATAAAGACATTAAAAAGAAGTGGCCCCAACACAGATCCCTGTCTCTTATTTCAATTATGGCTGGACTTTTGCTTTGCTCTGCATTACTACTTTGCATTTTTCCTGAAGATAAAATGGTACCACAAACTTTCTTGGTCTTTCCTTGCAGGGGAACTGGCCCATATGATCTTTCATGGTCCCTTCCAGTCCCTGATATTGTATGAATACACAGGTTCCAGATGCTTCCTTTTGAATTAACTCCTCAAACAACCTAACATTATTGGGCCTGCTGACATGATACACCATGACAATGCACCAAGGCATTCCCTGTTACCACTTTTTCTGACACCTGTTCCAAAAATCTGAGTCTACAGATAAAATTTGTACAGCTAGTGCTAAGCATCCATTCTTATTTGCTCACTAAAAAGCAACCCAGAATGCATCTTATCCCTATAACAGGAAGCAATTACAGGAAACAGTGGGGTAATTAATACCACTATTTTCAGTATGATGGAATAACTCAATTCTAACTGCTGGAGTAGCCTCTCTGACTGGACCACCTGCAATCAAACTTTGAGCTCCTTCATTCAAATAAAATTAAATTAACATATTAAAGTCACTGTTAGGATTGCACATTAGCATCCAAATATCTGAGTTATTTTCCTCTTCAAGTAAATAATCTCAGAAAACCTCATCTATTTTAATCACACTACTAATCATCTTCTTACAAATCCAGATGACTGCACCAAGCAAGCTGTTAAATAGGAAAACATACAACCAATATCACAGGTCTCCAATTTGTTCTATAAAGAGCAAGTGACAGCAGAAGCACTAGCATTGTAAACACACAAGGAAGATCTGAATATTCTTTTACTGACCATTAAATCACAGCAATGATTTTAACAGTTAAATCTTGAGTTCAAAAATATGGGTGGTCAACCTGTCATGTAAGGTTGATGTAAACCATCATACAGTACCACAAGATTTTTCACTCCTGTCAAAGCAAATCCAACAGTTCAGCCATTTACATGCACGTCCCTTCAGTAATTTTCTGCCAAAAATTAACAGAGACCAGCAGCTCTCTGTAATTTCAAACATTCTGACTGGGAAAATCAACAAATCCTGGGCGTGTTTGTGTGTGAAATGTGTGTGTCCTTTTTGCGTACTTAAGTTTAACAAGTCCAAGAGATGCAGTCATAGCCTATCAGGAAATTGCAGTGAAATTTTTAGACAAATAAGGCATTTTACTAGAGAAGTTGAGAAACAGAATATATGTAATAGATGGTTAGATCCAAAATGCTATGCTTGCAAACTGCAGCCCACAAGAAATCATCTTTCTAGGAACGCATTTATCTTCCCTGACTGGAAGAAAAGTTAAACAGCTTCTAAGAGGGATTTTGACACATACATAAAACTACTTTCTTCTTTTGATAAAAGACAACTCAAGCCAGATGCTGAACAGAGCATTTAGCTTCTACTACCCCTACAAGTAAAATAGCAGTAATAATCCCAGCTATATCAACTCACTATTCTGATGAACTACCAGCTTTCTATGATGGCATTACAGCAACAGTGGATAAAGGGAGAGCAACCGATGTCATCTACCTGAACTTGTGTAAAGAATTTGGCACTATCCTTTATGAAATTCTGGTCACCAAATTGTAAAAACGTGGACCTGAAGGACCACCTGCTGGAGAAGAAATTGGTTGGGTGGTTGTACTCAGTTGCAATCAACAGCTCAATGTCCAAATGGAGACCAGTGACAAGCGGCACCCCTCAGGAGTCAGTATCTTATGCGGAACAACTGGAGGACTGGAGGACCTGGGGCTGTTTAGTTTGCAAAATAAGAGGCTGAGCAGAGTCCTCATCACTGTCTAAAGCTACCTGAGAGGATGCTGTGGAGAGGCTGCTGGTGGTCTCTCACAGTTAAATAGTGACAGAACAAGAGGGAATGGCCTGAAGCTGTGACTGGGTAGGTTTAGACTGGACATCAGGAAACATTTCTTTTCAGTGAAAGAATGGTCAGGCATTGGAATGAGCTGCCCAAGGAGAAGGTTGAGTCACTGACCCAGGACATGTTTAAAAGTCATTTGGATGTGATGTCTGGGGATATGGTTCAGGGGTACCCTTGTTGGCTGGGTGATCCTGAGGGGTCTTTTCCAAGTGGAATGTTTCTGTGATTCTGTGATCTTTGTCAGCAATATGGACATAGAAATTGAGTGCACCCTCAGAAGTCTGTGTATGATGCCAAGCTTTGTTGTGAAATTGAGACCTTGGACGAAAGGGATGCCCTCCAAAGGGACTTGGACAGGCTTGAAAGGTGGGCCCAAAACAACGTGATGAATTTCAACAAGGTCAAGTGCAAGGTCCTGCAGCCAGCTCAAGGCAATCCAAAGCACAAATACAGACTGGGTGAGGAGTAGCTTGACAGCAGTCTCAAGGAGAACAACTTGGGGGTGTCAGTGGATCACGAGCCAGCAGTGAGGACATGCAGCCCAGAAGGCCAACTGTATCCTGGGATGCTGTCGTAAATAAAGGGTTAACTGTTGAACCCTATAGTGAAAAACCCCACCCAGGGGGTGGCACCGGATCACCTTTCGTGTTACTGCCTTCCCTTGCCTGCATTCGGGTTCTCTGCCTCTTGCTTTTCACTTTCCTGCATAGCAGGAGAGCTTCTGCCTGGGAGCTGTATTACCACGTGGACAGGTCTACCCCATTGCCAATCCTGATTTTGTATATTTCTGTTGCTATTCCCTTTCCCCATATCTCTGCACGTTCCCTTTTGCCATAATAACTTGTATGTTAAAGTTACCTTTTTAACTTCCAATTTGATTCAAGTCTTTTTGTTTACCCCTTTTTCCTACAGAGGGAGCAGGAGGAGGAAGTGTGGGGTAAACCTACAATTCTGTCTGGTGAGCTGTAGCCCTGGAAGCCCCAACCAGGACAGATGCATCAAAAGAAGTGTGACCAGAAGGACAAAAAAACCCTGATTCTCCCTCTCTGCTCTTGTCAGGCCCCACAGGGAGTACTGCATCCAGCTGCAGTGGCCCCAGCATAAGGAGGGCATCAAACGGTTGGAGTAGGTCCAGAGGATGGCCACAAAGATGATCATAGGGCTGGAACACCTCCCCTGTGGAGATAGGCTGCAAGAGACAGGGCTGTTCAGCCTGGAGAAGAGAAGGCTCTGGGAACACTTTATAGCAGCCTTCCAGTACTTGAAACAGGCCTACAAGAAAGTCAGTAAGGGACTTTCTACAAGGGCTTGTAGTGATAGGACAAGAGGGAATGGATTTAAGCTTCAGGAAGGTATATTTAGACTAGATATTAGGAAGAAAATCTTGAGAGTAAGAGTGGTGAGACATTGGAACAGCTTTCCCAGGGAAAATGTGGATGCCCCCACCCTGGAGGTATTCAAGGCCTTGAGCAATCTGGTTAGTGGAGGGTGTCCCTGCTCACAGCAGAGGGATTGGAACTCAATCTTTAAAGATCTTTCCAACCCAAATCATTCTGCAAAACTATGAACGCTCTGATACTGACATTGCCACTAATCAGGATAAGTATCATAGAAAGTATAATTCCACTGATGCTTTTGCTTAACACAGCACTAAACAAATATGGTTGTGATAGGTTTAGTTGCACCCTAATACTGTTTTTTCATATTCCTCTTGCCAAACTGCACAGGGGAAAGACTTCAGTCTTCCAAATACTGCAATTCAGTATTGGAAAAATCCTCTCTTGTTTTAGGTGAGCAAATACCTGAAGCAATTTATATTAGATAAGTTTGTTTATCACAGAAAACACATGGTAGTGAGGTTCACTTTGGAAACTCATTCAACAAACCACACTATCTAAATTTCTGGAAGTCTGTGACACGATACCATTATGGCTCTGCACAAACACACCTTTCCTTTCATCACAACTTTCAAGAGGTCATCTTAGTGTAAAATTTCCCAGTTTAGTTTTTCAGAGGATGCTTCTTCCATCATGCTGTGACCCTTACAATGCAGCAACTGTAGACTGGCACAAAACAAGCAAAGTGACCTCACTTCACTTACTTGAATGGCTCTGCCCCAGGGGCTTTAACACTGTGAACTGTCAGTTCAACAGGGACAGTCTCAAACCACAGGTTATCTGTGTTCCAGTTAAATAGTTAGATGAACTCATGCATTTCGAGTTCACAGGAGTATAAACATGACAAACCAAAAAAATCACCATATCCTCATTTATAATGCTCATCTGATGGAAGACCAAACACCTAGTACAGTTGCACTTCTTGAGAACTGACAGATCAGTCCTACACCACAACCCTGCCTGCAATACTCAGGTTTTTTTCCACAACATTATGCACTAGTACAGATTACTCAAGGCCTCCTCCAACCTGGTCTTGAACACCTCCAGGGAGGGAGCAGCCACAACCTCCCTGGGCAACCTGTGCCAGTGTCTCACCATCCTTACTGTCAAGAGCTTCCTCCTAACAGCTAGTTTAAATGTCCACTCTGCCAGTTTAAACCCATTGCCCCTTGTCCTGTCGTTGCAAGACCAAGTCCCTCCCCAGCCTTCCTGTAAGCCCCCTTTCAGATACTGGAAGGCTATTATAAGGTCTCCTCGAAGCCTTCTCTTCTCCAGGTTGAAGGAGCCCCAACTCTCTCACAGCCTGTCCTCCTAGCAGAGCTGCTGCAGCCCTCTGAGCATCTTCATGGCCCTCCTCCAGACCCACTCCAACACTTCCCTGTCCTTCCTGTGCCAAGGACTCCAGAACCGCACACAGAACTCCAGATGGGGTCTGACAAGAGCAGCATCTCTCTTTGGCAAAAGTTATATAACTCAATTCTGTCCACTTTCCAAACTTCTTATCAGACCTGACTTGAAAATGTGTTGATAACTCAATTTCCTATACTGCTCTGTTAAAAATGCTATAAATACTCATAAAAGCTTAAGCTTCAGTCAATTACATGTATGTATGATTCTGTAAACATATAGAAACTATTTAAACTTTAGAAAGGTTTTTAAAAGGAGCCAAGACAGGCATTTAATTTCTATCCTATACTGCCAAATAGAAAAAGGTCTACTCTACCAACCATACATTGGAACTTAAGTGATCAAAGCATCATCCAAACAATTAAACTGACATCTTTTTTTCTTTGGAAGGCAAATTTACTATATGCAGTCTGCCCACCTGACAATGTGGATTTCTACTACTGCCAGACAATTTAAAAGTATTCACAACATTTGTTTCTGTGGCTTTCATCAAGTTCTTACAGTGCTCCTAGATCATTTCACGTGTTCAAGAACACTGAATCACTCTTAACAGAATCAGAGCTCCCTTCATGGTAACAAGCTCAAGCCCAATATCAACATAACCTTTCATAAAGAATTTTATTTAGGAGGTTGATATGCAGATGCAAGACACTGATAAAGAAGAGGTGAAACTGAGAAGCCACTATCTTAGTGCAGAAGTTTAACACCAGTGTCCCAGTTGGTTCAGCATTTCTATTTGCCTCCTTACCCACATGTCTGTGCACAAGGAGAATACCTTGATAGATACTACTATATTTTCAGTTTTCCATATCAGTGCATGAGAATTCAAGAAGTTCAATGCTGAAAAGTCAACAATTCCATAAAGACTACTCTCATTTCAAGGAGCTCATAAGAAGCCATGAACTGCAGGTATGATAAACAGGCAGGGAAAATAAGAAACAACCCTTCGCCCTCCCTCACCTGCCACCACATCCTAATTTTTGTTGTTTGATCCACACATCATCAGCAAGCATCATCTTCTGTCTCAGTCTGATCATTATAAATAAGTATTCTTTTCCTTTGATCTACAGCCTAAGAAAGCTTACTCAAAATGATTTTTAAGCTAGTTTTAGCACAAAATGAAGTGAGGTAGACATTCTCTCTGATGAGGTATTTTCATGACTGCCACAGCTCTCCTTTTTATTATTAACAACTAGGTTCTGGGTCACTAAGCACAGCACCAACATCTTTGTCCTTTGCCTCCTTGAACTGAAAATGAGGCTTCACAGTCAAAAGAACTGTCCATGAACTATTCACTGGGTAAGACACAAAGTCAGAAACATGTACTTTTCCCTCATAGTACTGAAGAACATGAAAGAAGTGGGAGCTACAAACTGCTTCAGCTCAGGGCTCAGGTAAATGCTGAAGGCCATTACTCAGACTTTGTGCTTTAATATAGAACACAAAAAAATAAAACTGACCTTGGTTTCCACTACAGGTTGGCAGAAATTTAAAATCTGAGCTGAATTTAGATTTTAGTTTAACTGACTATAGCTTTTCTTTTAGTTTCAGCACCACTAAGGAATCCAGTCATCTGTGCATGCTGTGTTGCAGTTAGGATCTGTCATTTACTTGCCCTGGTAGCTTTCTGCTCTTGCTTGAACAGCTTTCAAACTATTTTTCATCTGTAATTCTTCAGAGTGGGTCGACTGTATTTACAGAAGTGACTTTTCAAGTATGGTTTCCATACTTCTTCAATACGACTTACTTCTAAAACCCATTTTTTAAAAACCCAGAAATCTCTTTTTCAAAAAAAAACCACTGGACCACCAGCTCATCTTATTTTTTTAAACAAGGTTAAATACACTGATAGTCCATCCTCAAACAACCCCATGCCTGCTGGAGATTCAGCTTATTGTGAAAATTTCTTTGCTATTAGCTGTCTCTGTAGACATATTCTCTAACTGATATTACTACTCAGGTCTTCCCTTTTTGCAGAATGTTGGCAGTATTTCAGAAGTGAGTCAGTCTCTTAAAATACATATTGAATCACTGTAGGGATATCGTTCAAGAGTCTACTTAAATTTTACATGGAACATTCTTTCTAAAACTTACTTCCAGAAAAGTTAACGGTCTTTGAGACCAAAGACTATTTGCTCTCAAATAGTTCCTAAACACCAGCTAAATATGCAGCAGATAGCAATTAAACAAGCCATTCTTGCTTTTGAATATCGAGCACAGCATTTTGGATTGCTTTTTTTTCTTCCAAGATGCCACTTCACTGGGTATTTGACTAACCACATTCCTGACAATTGCACCTCAAGTGTTACTTTCTGCCTGGCTATACTAAGCTGTCAGTTGCCCTAACACTACTTCCCATGTTTCAGTGTCATACTCTCACTCTACTTTCTCCATCATCAGCCCACTGACAAACCAATCTGTTCTGACTTAGCTCATCAGTTATTGCAAAAAGCAGGAATAGATTTACGGGAAAAGAATAGAGCATTTCTTTACCGCTCTATTAGCATTAAAGAAACAAAACTGTAACAGAACATTTCGGACACCAGTGGTTTTGAAACAAATTAATGCCAGTTGTCATTGCTATAGGTACTGGTGAGATGAATTATCATCTTTTCAGAGAGTAATAGACAGTTTGTTTAGTTGAACTTGGCCAGAAGGACTCAACCTATCATGACTTCTAAAGCTAGAAGAAATTAGATACCTTCTATCCTCTCAAGTCACCAGTGCTCCAATCCCAAACAGTCTGCTCCCCATCAATGCTCAGACAAGTTAAACTGTTGACAAAATCAAACAACTCAACTTCCAGTTGCATAAGCAAAAGGAAATCAACTAAATGAAGCCAATGTTCCTTCTGTCTCCAGAGGAACTAAGCATTTGTGGACATTTTGCAGCAGACGATCAAGACTGTTATAAAATACCTTCTGCATGCCACAGTTTCATTCAAGGGGTGCAATGACGCTTACAAAGGGCATCTCAGCATGTCACTGGACACAGCATGGCATACTCAGAGGTCTAGTTTCCCCTCAACCAAACAGGATTCAGGATACATAGATATCTCACAAGTCTCTGCAAACAAAAACACTAACCATGCAGCCTCCTAGAGCTGGGAGTCAAGCTTTTAGACAAGCTGCATCATCAGAGTTTTCTTCCTCTTAGACCAGCAAAGATGCAGACTGTGGCAGGTGGATTCCTAAGCTGATCTAAAAGGCCCATGCCCCCAGCTGCTCATCTACACTGCTCCCACTGTTGTGCCAACAGAATTATTTGTACATCTGCGTGATGAAAAGCAGCAGGGAACTGATCCAGGCAAAGAGTAATCTGTTGAAAAGACTGGGGGTGGGGGGGAACATCTAATACTGACTTTGTTTTGTTCAAATCCAGCATGCTTAGGAACCAGCTTGAGCAGCCAGGAACTTCAACCTGGCACTGCTTCTGAATTACAACCCGAATTACAGCTTAAGGTGAAGATCCTTTGCATCCTCCTTCTCAGCAGGCTCTTTCCGCTGAGTGCCAAAACAGCTTTAACAGACTTCTTGCTGCCCTAAATTATGAGAGCTGGTTTACTTGGGGTCTCACTCTTGTCTCCCACACTAACTAAATCCTGACAACAGCTCTCCTCTGCCAGCACCACAAAAGATGGTTTCTGGAATTCTATTCCCTGCAGGTGACTTTGACTGGAACACTTAGCAATAACCCAAACCCAGTGATTAAAATGCGCTCACAGGTTTCAATGGCAAATAACTGCAAGTAGTCCAGTATTTGTAGTTTAATCTTTGCAATTATACATTAGTGATACAAAGATGCAATAATCACTAATCAGAAGAAATCTTAATTGTTATTTAACCCATTTGTTTCTCAAGAAGCAAAGGATAATTGTAAAGATTCTTTTCATTCCTGTAAGAATGGAGGGGAAAAGAGTGCTGCAAGTACAGGTGACCAGAGACTGGGGGAAACTGTTCACAGAAAGAATATTTCCATGCAGCTCACTAGAGCTGAGCAGCACACAACTTTAGGGCAGAACCATTAAAACCAAGAACTATGAGGAAGATTTGAGCATAATTTTTCAACACTTTGTGACAAACTTAAAACAATTGAATTTAAATATGATTCTTTTGAAATTTATAGGAGCAAAAGAAGTAAAAATCTTTGGGCCCGTGCTTGTTTTATTTCTTTACATAACCACATTAAGCTTAGTACAGGACAAGGCTATGTCCTACGCAGCTCTCCTAGATTGTCTCAGAGCCTTTAAACCAGCATACCATTATCAGATCCACATTGTCTTTTTACCTACAAACATATCCCTTATGCCTCAGTGAGGCTTATCAAGTTGGGAGGAAAGATATCACAGTATCACCAAGGTTGGAAGAGACCTCAAAGATCATCAAGTCCAACCCATCACCACAGACCTCAAGACCAGACCATGGCACCAAGTACCACGTCCAAACCTGCCTTGAACACCTCCAGGGACAATGACTCCACGACCTCCCTGGGCAGCCCATTCCAGTAGCCAATGACTCTCTCAGGCAACAACTTTCTCCTTACCTCCAGCCTAAACTTCCCCTGGCACAGCTTGAGACTGTGTCCTCTTGTTCTGCTGCTGCTTGCCTGAGAGAAGAAGGTAACCTCCCCCTGTCTACAACCACCCTTCAGGTAGTTGTAGACAACAAGAAGGTCCCCCCTGAGCCTCCTCTTCTCCAGGCTAAACAATCCCAGCTCCCTCAGCCTCACTTCATAGGGTTGTGCTCCAGGCCTCTCACCAGCCTCGTTGCCTTTCTCTGGACACGCTCAAGCACCTCAATGTCCTAGAACAGGAGTTGCCTCCCTCCAGCTGGAAAGAGACAAGAATGGGAGATGATGTGAGAAGAATACAGCACTGAGTAGTGGTCAGTCTCTGCAACCGGTGCAGTCACCTCCACTTGCTGCATTCATGTTCAAAATCAGGGACAAAATTAGCAGTTTCCAAAGTAAAGGCTGTAGATGCAACTTCATCTGGGCAACAGAAGACTATGCTATGGAATTGTGAAGGCATGAAGAAAGAGGAAGAATGGGAGAACAGAGACAGAAGAGGTCAAGCACAAAGTAGGTGCATTTAAACTGAAGGTGTTGTGGCAAGAGTAGATGGCAAATCTGGAGTCAGATCTTCACAGTGCTCTTGCAATATATTGAGTGATAGCAGAAAGAGTCAAAGTGTGAAGCAGGGTTGGTTTGGATGGTTTTGCTTTTGATTTGTTTCTGCCACATTTTTACTATGCTCACAGATTAACACTTTTCAGTATTTGATATGCAGTACTGTATTTCTTCATTTCCCCTGTATTTCTAAGTTACCATACAAATTAATACTTGACTTCAGACTCATACTCTTGTCAGAGATATTTGATATAAAAGATACCCTGAAATCTACAATCCCTCACACAAAGTATATAAAGCCTGGGAGAAGACCTCCTTAGTGGAAGAAAGGAAAAAATTGAGTCAAACAGAAGAAAATACTCCAAAAAGCAATAATTTGTGTTACTTACCATTCTTGTTCTACTAACAAAACACACTACTTCCTTATTCACACTAAAATAATCTTGATGTATAAAAAGCTGCCAGATTTTTATGATCAGTTGATTCTAAAAATACCCTTGGTATAATATACTCAGATTTCCTCTCCACTACAAAGTATAGGCCCAGCTTTAATTTTATTCATAAATTCCCATTTCAGTTGTACATTCTAGAAACATAATGGAGTGTCAGAAATTCAGGTGACAGTGTTTTGTTGTTTGGTTCTGTGCATTCAGGTTTTGCTTTGCTTTTGGAGTTTGTTTTTTTTTTCCACTGCTTCTGTTGGTTTGTTTTTTGGTTTTTTTTTTTAAATCTGTCCAGGTTTCAGCTGGGTGGTCTCATGATGGGGGTCAAGGCTGCCACTGAGCTAAGGTGGGGCAGAACCACACCATAGAAAGCAGAGATGGTGGCTGGTAGAGGGAGGGTCTGTGGCTGCCAGCGTGCTTCAGTTGAAAGAGTACAGCAACTAAGACAGCCAGCTGTACCAGCTAATGGCTATTCAGCATCATGCTGATATCATGCTTCATGTATAAGGAAAAGGCTGGTTGAGGCAAAGGATCATGGGGTTTGTAGTTCAGTCTGTGACACGAGATGTTTCCCATTTTGGGGTGTTGCCCTTTCCCACTCACTGGTTGCTCATTTGCAATTTTCTTATTCATTTGCTACAAAATATGTTTGGGTTATTTTTTAAATTATTCCATGACATTCTCCTTATGTCCGACCCACAAGGTTTTTTGTTCCTCTTTCATTATCACGTCCTCTTGCCTGTCCCACCCAGGAGGCATATGCACGAGTAATGGGGGCTACTGCAGATGCTATCTCCTGAGATCACCACAACATAGTTAAATGTACTGCTGGTCCCTTGTAGTCTAATGGTTAAGATGCCTGGTTTTCACCCAAATAACCCAGGTTTGATTCCAAGCCAGGGAATACCAATCAAGACAGCCAAGGAGTTTTTCCAAGAGCAGACTGTTGGAACTGTGCTGCCAGATGAGTAAAAACCAAAACAAACCCAGAAATATAGAACTTGTTATTGTGCTTATTTCTGCTTTTGTTTGATGATGATACCACAGGGAACAAGAGGATCCCAAGCTGCTGCTTCTTTTAAGTTTATCTGTTTAAACAAAATCTTCCTTTTCAAGAACTTCCATATCCTGGCCTGTACAAGAAAACAAAATGCTAAAAATTGCTGTCCTGGTCAAGAGTAAAATGTTTAAGACAAATGAAAACAGCAGGGGATAAGGGGGAACCCCTTCTACATCAGACATCTTCAGCCAAATCCTTGGAAGTGCTCCTACTGGCACAACAGTACTACCAATAATGAATCAAAATAGGTGCACTTTGAAGAACACGCTTTTCTAAGGGCACTCAGCAAATAAGCCAAGCAAATCATTGAGCAGTATGCTCTGAATAGCTGAAATTGATTAAAAATTACATTATCCTGGCAATAAAGAACTGATTTGGCTAATTCTTCCTACAGTTCTCTGTCACTTACTTCATTTAATAGGGGAAGTTTTCTCAAAGACCTAAAATAAAAAAGTTTCCTCTTGATTACACTGCCAAATCTTTAGTCCCACTCAAAACAAGGAAGGCTGCTAGTCAATCCAAAGCATCTCCAAGTACCCAAACCATTTACATCAGTAACTGCTTTCCAAATGCCTCTAAAACCAAAAAACCCAGACCCTTTAGTCTACTTCAAGAATCCACTGCCCTTTTACAAGAATTAATGACAAAAACTTAAACAGTTTTACCCATTTGTTGGCAGTTTTTTTATGCACTGTTACAATATCAACTGCAAGCCTAGAAAAGTTGATTCCCTCTAAAAATGATTCCCTACACACTAGCATTGTATTAGTTACTAAATCACCATCAGTTCAGACATACTTTTACTCCAAGTAGCTACTGAAATGTTCAGCCAGTTTCCAGGTTTAACAATACATCAGGAGATGCTCTCTGCAGTCACAACACGAAAAGCTATTCATGGACTGTGCTTATTGTTGACATAAGGCTCTCAGATGAAAGCTCTATGATAGCTAAGAAATGTGTAGCTTCCTCATTCCACAACATCAAAATTACATTTCCATTGTCTAATAAAATGCAGTGGACCTACTGCTGTTGCTGCTGAATAAGGTCTTCTCTCTTTGGAATTAGGAAAGCATTTTATGCAGTTTTAACATTTTGTTTACCTGGAACTCAGACCCAATGTATCTCTATGTGCCTTCATCTGGCATGCAACTCAAGGTTCAATGTGACAACACTTCCAAGACAAACCATATGCCTGAACTAGATCTACTAAGCCAGTAAAATGCTTTTTTTTTTCCTCTCCAAGTAACTTCTGATTTGTAATTAATCTTTGAATTCCAAACCAGAGTAATTTTAAGATTCAAGACTCAAGGTTTAAATTTCTTCCCACAAACTGATTATCTTCCGGTTTTGCCTCTCAAAACACATGCAATTTCTACCTACAGAACACTTCCCAGCTTGTCACTTGGGCAGAGGTCTCTTCCATACCCTTTAGGAGGCCCTCACAGACTTTGTTAACAGCAAACAATCTTAAAGACAAAGGAATACAGCTTCCTTATTTACTCTCATACTAACAGTTTTTGCACCAACCCAGAGTTTCAAAGGAGTACTAATTCACACCACTGTACATGAGTTACTGGGGACTGCAGGTAAACTGTCATAGAAAACAAAATGAGGTCTGAACCAGCATGATTAAGCTCTGGTCCAGAATGGATTAAATATATGCATCATCAAGCAGATGGTGCTCCATTATTTCAAGGCTCAGCTTAGATCCAAAAATACCAGCCTTTTTAAGTTAAGAAATGTCTATCTGATGGTGGTTTACATATCCCAGTAGATTCCTTTCAATGCCAAACTTCAGTGCAAACCCTGTGCTCTTAGACTAAGCACCTAGAGTGAAGACACCACCAGCATGGAAACAAACCACGCTAATTAGTACAGCTTCAACCTCAACTGTGTTGGATCACAGTTTCAAACTGACACAATATCCCAGAAGCCTCTGTTTGTTGAGTTGTTTTTTTTTTAAGCAAATAAAATTCTGCTAGATGCAAAACTGCCTCTGTTGAGTAAACATCATACTATTTCCACCCATATCCTGTTTTTATAGGGGTTACTTCATTCCCCACCAAGCCCTTAAAGGAGGGTCACTGTGACACATTCTCATCTCACAGCCAGACTACTACCATGGGGACATACAGGTGAAGACTGACATACACACACAACGAACAACTCACCAAACAATAAAACCCAAATAACTCACACCAACAAACAAACCAGCCATCAAGAATAACATGAACTGAATATTATTAATCAAAAATATCTACCAAATTCCATTTGATTCTATAAGCATTTGACCATCTAAGGCAATAAACCTAATGAAGGTACTTCGAGTTGACTCCAGTATTTTATGACGCAACCCACGTATTTCTCCTCTCTTCCTGTCAAGTCACTAGCTGAGATTACACTTCACAGTATCTTCAGCTTTGGTTTGATTTCTATCAGATGGAATTTGGGTGCACCATCCCTGCTCTCAGTAGCCTGTCTGTACCATAGTGCAATCACCGTATGTTTAACAATCCCACAAGATACATATTCATTCACTACTGGAATGGGCTGCCCAGGGAGGTGGTGGAGTCACTGTCCCTGGGGATGTTCAAGGCGGGTTTGGACGTGGCACTTGGTGCCATGGTCTAGTCTTGAGGTCTGTGGTAATGGGTTGGACTTGATGATCTTTGAGGTCTCTTCCAAACTTGGTGATACTGTGATAACCCTTCCAGTAAAACAAAATCCCCTTGGAAAAAACTCATAAGTGCCTTGATAATATTACTTGTGCTGGTTTGAGGCTAATTGGAATATTTTTATGAGAGAAATTAGATCCTTGGTTGTAAAAAGAAAATAATGATGAAGTCTCTATCATTCCCTGGTTTGCTGAAAGAGATTAAAAAGCCGAAAAGTAAACAGTTTGTCACACTTCACTCTGGGACACTACTTCCTTTCACTTCTCCTTTCTTCTGCTCTAATCTCTCAAATAACAAGTAAGCTTTGCTGGTTACTTTGGTTTCTGCCTGATGAAGGGAGAGGGAGTGAGAAGCTTTGAGGCCCTTCTGGGTAGTTTTCTTTGTCCAGGAGGGAGTCTGGATTTCTATATTATTTCTAATTTGTATATAATTGTACATACTTGTAAATAAACTCTGTGTGTGTGTGTACATATATATATGCTCTTAAATTTTGCTTTGCTGTAAATACAGCTTTATCTTACTTCCAAGCTATCTGAGCTGGTCTGGTAAATTCCATAGTGTGTATGGGAAAGTTCCTGAGTACAGCTTACCACTAACACCAGCAACTTCTATTATGCAACCAGAGAGCTTTAAATAACAAACAAGTTTAGTAGCAAAAAGACTAGTAATAACCAGCCAACAATCTTCAAGTTTTGTTGACAAAAACCAAAAGCACCACAGCTGAGGGGTGGGTAAGAGACTCCTGCAACAAGGGATAAAACCCACACTCTTTAAACCAACATGGTTATTTAGCTAGAAATAAAAGCAATGAAGCTCCTCACCAGCAACCTCCTACTTTTTCCCTAGGTCCAAAAAAACCCTATCTATTTCCTTTTCACTGCTCATCTTAACACCTAGATAGGGTAAAACTAAATTCCTCAAATGCAAAGTTCTGTCATTTGTATCCTCACAAATGTATCCTCAGCTCACAAGCCTGATGTCTGCACAGTTTCTGTTGCATCAGTGGAAGCCTTCAGTAACAACCTCAAAAGCCACTACCAAGTCCAGCCTGAATAACTTAATGTTTTATTCAAGAGATTAAAACACTATTATCAGTATGTAAAATGGTTTTAAAAAAAAAAATATATCCTTAGAAGGACTCACTTCCTCTGTATGAAGTAAACTCATGCAGTCTTTTGCATCCAGTGCTACACATTTCCATATAAGGTGGGGAAGAAAGTGAATGGCTTAAGTTGTTGTCACCAAACTAAAGAGTCTTTGCTTTTTGGTTGAAGCAAATTGTTAAAGAAATTGTTCTAGCATTCTCTTGTCCACATGCCAAACAGACACTTACTTATGCTTAAATTCCCCTCTCTTATTCTACATTTAACTGAAGAAAAAAAAAAAAAGAAAATATCCTTAAACAGTAAGAATTCATCTTCAAAGTCAATTAAGTTTGAATTTTAATCAAATTATCAGAAACATTTTCAAGTCTGCAAGGTTCCATTTCTTCTAAAACTCTTGACAATTTGGAGTTGTGTCTCCACTGTTCCATGCTCAGCCAAAACACCTCCCTGCTCTGCAGTGCTGACCATGCCTGCATACAAAGAATATCTTTGAATAGTAACTTCCACATGCATCTGAGCAACCAGCGAGTCACCCTGTCTATGTCGTTTTGCTTTAGCACAAATCTCAAAACTGGATTTTAGATTCTGAGTGGACAGAACAAGTGATCTGAACTGCCACTGTCTCATCAGTATTTTCATGTTCAACCTGCCACAAAAATGCTCATTTAAAATTACAAATTGAAACCCCACATGAATTAGATCCCAGGAACAGCAGACATAAAACTTGTATCTTACACCTACAATCTGCAAGAAATACATTCACGTACATGTCTAAATTTCTCTTTCAAAATGTTCTCTCTTCCTCTTGCGTTTTTTTCCTTCCCCATGTTCTTGCTAGCTGAACAACATACGACCTACAGCCTTCTAAACCACTGAGCAGTTTCTGTGTTGCCTAGAAATTACTGGACTCTGAAGGGAAAAAATACACCAACTATTGATACCATGCTCGCAACAGCACAAGATGAAGAACAGCACCACAGGAATGCCTGCCAGTCATATGCATCTCAGGTGATTTGAAAGAAGAGAAGATTCCATGGCTTGGAAACAGTGTATCTTTGGGGACATACAGTTTTGAACTTTCATTTAGCCAAACTACAGTTACCAAAGACTGTACTTCTCTATCAAAATATCCCTATCAGCATCAGTAACTATTATCTTGGAAGCACCTCAACACCTGATTTCTGTAGCTCATAAACACCATATGGCTGCTTCAGCTCAACTTGAGCAGTCTGGCAATTCTGACATAACCAACACTTTCATTTCACAGCTAACACTATGCTCACAGGCCATGACTGAGTTAATTTAGACAAATTAATGAACTGCAATAAGCTAAATCCTTATTCTTCTCTGGCTATGAACTACCAAAATCTGCTACAAATTTCTATGTATTTTCTTTCCCATCCAAGAGCTGCGCAAAAAGCTGCCAATGTTTGTCAATGACAAGCATTACACACTCCAGCAGGATGAAGTCCAAACGGTACCATTTGACAAAGGTCAAGACTTTTTCATTTGGTTTGGTTTTTTGGTTTTTTTTAAACTACTCTTCAAAATAACCTCATTTTACCTACAAAATATCACACGCTAATTCCTAATAACAACAACAATCTTGATGTGTTTCTTTTTTGCTTGCAGGCTGTCCAAATGCTTTTACTCTTCTTCATTGATGCTTATCTGGAGCTGCTCAAACTGACATTTAACACACCAGAATTCTTAAAGGATTAATCATTAGCCTTGTTTTCAACTACATATTACTTCAGAGTACTGCCTGCATTGACCTCAAGTCACATATTTGTACATCCGTATCAATGTTAAAAAAAAAGAAATCCACACCAAAGAAACAAAAACACACCACAACAAACCAAACCCTAACAAAACTTTTTTTTTTTTTTTAAAATAAAATTAAAAATCAGGAAAACCTGAGCTGACCAACCCAGAAAAAAAACCTGAAAAGGCCAAACCACACTATAAAACAAAACCCCACTATAATCAGGCATTCTACAGTCCTGCTGTTTAAACACTGTTTTCCTGAGGCAGAAGAGAAAAATATATACTACAGAACAATGCAAAACTCCGAAATTGGTCATAAAAACACAGCTCTGTTTTTCTTTAGGGTGGGGTGGGGAGGGTGGCGAGTGCCTCTGCCTTCCACCTTAAATCCTTGCTGGTTGAAAGTGTAAGAAATTCATTGCTCAAGATAACTCAGCCTACTCCATCAGTTCCCCTCCATTTCATCAATACGAATCTGCTTGTTCTTACATGTAAATATCATAGAGATTATTAAAGGACTGGAGCATCTGAGAAAAGACTGGAAGACCTGGGGCTGTTTAGTCTGAAGAGGAGAATACTGAGAGGGGAACATCTACATATATCTGAAGAGTAGCTGACAGGAGGATGAAGCCAGTCTCCTCTCAGTGATAGGACAAAGGTCATGCGATCTTGACGTTACTTCCAGATGTCTGCAGAAGGGCTCAGAGAGATCATCTTCCTAGTTTGGTGGGAAATAACAGTTTTGCCCATATTTGCATGCCCCTTCTTACCCATGAAAACTTTCAACACAATCTTCATCCCCGCCCCTGGGTAGCACTCAGTGCATTCCAACTGCTCTCACACAGAAAGAGCAACTTGACTGCCTCGTTTTACTGTTCCGTCTTTCCTAAAAAGTACATACACAGCCATTCATGACAACATTCCAGTCACATGAGCTATCCCACTACATCTCACTAACTGTCCTGCAACCAAACACAGATCTTCAGCTCCTCCTGCTTATTTCCCCATGCTGTGTGCATCGGTGTATAAGCATTTCAGAGAGGAAGGTGAACACATAGTGGTTGCCAGTGAGCTGTGGAAGGCCTTCTGGGTTCTCCAAGTCACTAACACACTGTCCTGCAAGTTCTGGGCTACTACACCCAGGTGCCTCCCTAGCAAGTCAGGTTACATCCCCTTCCCTCTTGAAATCTAGCTTAAAGCTCTGTCCACCAGCCCCGCAGACTCTCTTCTCCTTTTAAGGAAGGAGTCTCTCCCATGACATACCAACAAGCCTAGTGGTATACAGGCCATCTCACTGCCAGAAAAGCCAAAACTTGTAGTTACACCAGCTATGGAGCCATGTATGAACAGCCTGTCTGTTCCTTCCAGTGAACACTGCCTGCAACTGGAAAAAGAGAAGGTGATCTGTGCAACAGATTCCCTTACCACTCATCACAGGCCTCTAAAGTCTTTTTTGATCATTCTTGGACTACCAGTCACAGTTTGCTCTCTACCTACATGGAAGACCATCAATGGGCAGTAGTCTGAGGACTGTACCAAAGTAGGAAGTTTCCTAGAAACATCCTAAACCCATGTTTCAGGAAGACAGTAGACATTAGTATGAGGAGGGTCTATCTGGCATGTTGGACTCTGTTCCCCTCACAAGGTAGTGACCTATGACTATAACCCCATTTTTTTCCTCTGTGTCTATGCTGTTGTAACATGGGCAGGAGGACTTTTTGACTGCTGACATACATCTGGTGTGGACTGCCTGGCATCCCCATCCTCACTTAGCTGGTCTTTCTCAACCAGATCCTCACACTTGTTTTTCTGTAGCACCTCAAGGGGTGAAGTGGCTACAGAACAACTTCATTTCTAGCATTTCCCCAATCTTTTTCTGCTAGCTACAGAAATCATTTACAAGGCAACATCCCTACACAAGAGTCAACTTCTTCCATTCTGTTCTTTCACATCATTTCACACTCAAAGCAAATCCCATCTCACAAGTTAACACTAACCTCAGTAAATCTCTTTGGCACATTGTTAGTTACTACTCTGAGAAAAACAAAGTTAAGAATTTAAGTCCATCATTATGTCTCAAGCACCTCCAAGTTCTCAAATTCATAATTCATCAGCTGCCACATTTCTCACAATAAAGTAAAAAAAAAAAAAACACACCCCACATCTCAGCATATACATATGAGCTTCTTTAAATTTCTGCTGCATATATAAATATATTTCTTTTACTATAGAGGATCCAGATATTCCTAAGCACCTCAGTATAACTACTTTCTCTTCAGGTTTCTTCCTGTTTTTGAGTAAAGCCACAATTCAAACAAAATTTTAGTCAGAGTTTAACAAGCTGACTGGTTTTGATTATTTAAGTTTTAAAGCTCACCCCTTCTCCACAATGTTTTCTAGACAACATCACACTGTTTCTACTGAGCAGCCTCCTTCACAATAGGTATCATGCCTCTCACTCAATCCTCCCCAATTAAATTTTGCCCTTTAATATTAGGCTTTGAAACAAGTCTGTCTGAAGTTTCTCACCATCCCTGTCAACCCACGTGTCCTGTGATGGTTTGGGAGTCACCCACCCCCCACACTTTGTAAAATCACCCAGACTAGACTCAGTCAGCTGGAAGTTAAGGACTGAAGCTCTGTTTACAGCTCAGCACAATATACAAGCAGAGATATACACAATAGACAAGAATATTTACAGAAATATCCAAGTTAAAGGTAACACAGAAACACAACTCCCGTCCCAGAAATCTGAGTACCCTGGAGGGGCTCCCAACGACCCTTCCACCTTCTCCCCACCCCTATACCTTACCCCAAGGTTTGTCTTAAGCACAAGGTGAGTTTGGAAGATCAGCCAGGGAGCTTAGAAGAAAAGTGGTTAGTGAGGTTACTTAGCAGAGAGGAGGCCAGAAGCTGCTAGAAAGCTCAAGAGTGTCTGCAAGCCTGAGTGTCTTTTCTTTGTTTATACTCCTTTCTTATACATCTCAGCAAGCCTGTGAGCGAAGTAGATGTCACCATTGTTTCCTTTTCACAGTCTATAGTCTTCTCCATTAAAATATTCCAATTAGCCTCAAACCAGCATATGTCACCTCAAAAAAGAGAAAAAGCCCAACCAAATAAAAACAAACCCACCACATCACAAAGCAAAAAAGAAAGTCAGCACCACAAAAGCTCAAACAAAGTCAGAATCAAGCTAACGAGGCAGTTATTACTAATTCACATTAAAGAAATGTCTCTTCTATATCAAGATGATTTTCAAATTGGAGTTACTCATTTAGTGGTTGTAAGTTCACTGTTCTACAGCAGCTGCCAATAATATATTTAAGAAGTAACTGCATAAGCTGAAGAGGGACAGAAAGGAGAATACTTCAATGAACTTCAAGTAACCAAGTCTAAGCTAATCAACAATGTCTTCCTGAATTTTGTCACTAGACAACCTGGAAAATAAATAAAACCACCTGCTACACAACTATTAGTCTCTTTCAGAACCTTACATTATATTCACCTCTCAAACTCAAAATTCAAATATGAGTGAAATTTTTACCAAAAAAATCTGTCCATTTGTTACTTCTTTTGAGCTTTTAGATTCAAGAACTCAAAAAGATATTTTCAAATTTTATTCAGTTGTATGTCAGCACTGGGACCATTAAGTTTGCCAGTAGAAAATAAAGACATTCAAAAGCTGCAAGTTTTTCAGTAATGCAAATAAGCTTTGTTCTGTACCTTGAAGAAATGACCTGCTTTCAGTAACTATTTTGAATCTTCACTAAAACTTGTAAGCTTCTAACTATGCCATTTTATGGAGAATATCACAAATCACTATTCCTGGTGTGGTATTTAATCTTTATTTTATTTCAAATACACTGTTTCAAGAGCAAGGCATACTGTAGTATCTTTTAAGTGTATCCTGGTTTTTTGCCCCATCTTTCAAACTTCCCAGAGGAACAACAAATCCTGTAATAATAATAATTCTCACCTCATTTTCTTCAATCCCAAAGTATGTTGAGGTACAGATCAAGTCTGAAACAATTGAAATCCCCTTTTAATAAGTTTCCCCTCACACTTCAACGCCAAGTCAGGAAACGGCTTATTTGCAACCCCTCTGTTCCTGTCTGTATTCATTTTAACCTTTTCAATTTGAAACTATTGCTCCTTCACTCAGCTGTAGTATTCCCTTAGCCAAAGTCTGTTTAGAGCACATATTCTCACCTGCATTTTCCTGATATGTATTTTGCTTTATTTCCTGGAACTCAGATGTATTCCAAACAGCATAATGAAATATCTGGTACTGAAAAACTTTAGACTGCTTGGCAATCAAATCACAACAGTTATGCAGCAGTTGCTGTATTGCAGCGCTTTCATTATTAAATCACTGAGGATTAATCTAGCCTGCAATCCAAGACATCCAGGTAGATGTTTTTCACAAAACCTTCCTCTTCTTCATGCAGTCCATCTTAAAATTGAATCACTGGCTAAGTCGCTGAAACATACACTTACTTATATCCAATTTAATCAAGTTGGTTATGGGTAGTTTGATTCTATTTATGTTTAGTGTACATATATTGCTTAGTACTTATTTTAGCCAAGCCAATAGAGAAATTCTTGAACATGAATAAATAATTAGGAAGTAGTTTTCTTTTTTTCAGACTTGGATACCATTTCTCTTGTGTGATTCAAAAATCACTCCTGTGTTTTATTATCATATACAAAGATATAATTCTCTTACTAATAACATCACAAAACATTAACTTTTCCTAGTTTGTGTTTTTAGTAAAAGCAGTACTTGTGCCAACTACAGAAGCTTTGAAAACCAGCAACTGAAGTCCCAGAGCAAACTGAGAGAGGGGATTAAGTCACTTCCATTAAATGAGAACACTCAGCACTGTTATTTGTGTGCTGCATACAGCAGTGCTATTGCAAAACAGGCTGTGCTATGCCACTCTGCAATTAATACAATGAACTATTACATCCACTGCTAACATCCTAAGCAGTAGATCAAAGACAAGTACTAAAACTAGGACATCCTTAGTATCTGGGAACATCAGAAAAAGCAGGTTCATAATTCCAGGACACACAACAGGGTTTTAAGTAATATAAGCATTATAAAAATTAAAAAATAAATTAGTAGCTGGTTTTTATATAATCTGAGTAAAATTAACCTATAACCCAAATCTGAAGAGTTTCACACCGTAACACAGGACACAGATGACAAAACCAACATTATTTCTTGATTCTTAGAATTTTTAGGCCATTAGTTCTCAGTAAAAATAAACTGAAGTTCTTATCCTTCTGCAAACTTTTGGTATGCTCATCTAATTTCCAAGAGAAAAGCCCATTACACAACTGAGCAGGACACATGCAACTCCACCATAGTGTGTTTTCACACCAGTGAGTTTTAATCCCTCTCCCTGTTTCAGTGGTCTACCATTTAAATACGCATTTGCTCCTTCTAGATCTCAACTCTAAGGCTAACTACACATGCTGGTTTGAGGTTAATTGGAATATTTTACTGAAAGAAATTAAACTTTTAGTTGTGAGAAGCTGCTGAGAAACGCAATAGTCAAAATATAGATAGGACACTCACTTCTCACTACTCCTTTTCTCTGATGGCTCTGGTCTGTGTAGTAGCATCTGCTTTAACTGTAATCCAACCTAACCCTTTATTTCCCCTAACCTTCTTGTCACTTTTTTGACATCTCACCTCAGATCTCTTCAGATTTATCACATGAGATATATGGGGATTGATCTGGGTTATTTCTGAAGGGAGGGAAGGAGGGGGAAGGGGGGAGGAAGTTTGGGTCAGGACCCTCCTGGCAGTCTGATAGTTTTGGGAGGGATTTTGTGTTTCTGTACTACTTTTAACTTGTATGTAACTGTACATATTTGTGTACATATATGTTTGTAAATTGTGCTAAGCTGTAAATAGAGTTTCATTCCTTAACTTCACAGTATCACAGTATCACCAAGGTTGGAAGAGACCTCAAAGATCATCAAGTCCAACCCATCACCACAGACCTCAAGACTAGATCATGGCACCAAGTGCCACGTCCAAAGCCACCTTGAACACCTCCAGGGACGCTGACTCCACCACCTCCCTGGGCAGCCCATTCCAGTAGTCAATGACTCTCTCAGGCAAGAACTTTCTCCTCACCTCCAGCCTAAACTTCTCCTGGCACAGCTTCAGACTGTGTCCTCTTGTTCTGCTGCTGGTTTCCTGAGAGAAGAAAGCAACCTCCTCCTGGCTACAACCACCCTTCAAGTAGTTGTAGACAGCAAGAAGGTCGCCCCTGAGCCTCCTCTTCTCCAAGCTAACCAATCCCAGCTCCCTCAGCCTCTCTCCATAGGGCTGTGCTCCAGGCCTCTCCCCAGCCTCGTTGCCCTTCTCTGGACACGCTCAAGCACCTCAATGTCCTTCTTAAATTGAGGGGCCCAGAACTGGACACAGGAGTCAAGGTGTGGCCTAAGCAGTGCAGAGTACAGGGGGAGAATGACCTCCCTGCTCCTGCTGGCCACACTATTTCTGATGCAGGCCAGGATGCCATTGGTCTTCCAGCAGGCTGAGTCTAGTCTGGGTGAACTCTTTGTGGTAGGGGGCGGGTAACTTCCAAACCATCACACTACACTTAAAAACTGAGAATTTAATTCACTTTTTTTTTTTTTTTTTTAATAAAATAAAATAAAGTTCAATCCTTGCACTTGTTTGGAGAGCTCCGCTTACACTCCCACTCTCCCAAGCCCAGCCAGCACAAGACAATCGCATTTTCCTCCTGGCCACAAAGAAGTGTTTGCCATGACACCCAGCACAACTGTGTTTAAGACATCTGCCTTTAATAGACAGTGCTTTAAAGATAGTACAGACATTACTCTAATTAGATAACATTCAAACTGGTCTACATACATTGCATTTGATCAGTAACAATCTTTTGCTACTCAACATAATTTCAGCAACTCAAACTAGCCAATATATCACTGCCTATTGCCTCTGGAAAGTACCCAAATGTCAACAAATTACTGACTTAATTTAATATTTAAACAATGCTGCTTAAATTTTCATGAGAGAGAGGCAGTTAACTAACTAAAGCCTGACTAATGATGTCAGTGTGCTATGAATCATAGAATGCTTTGGGTTGGAAAAGACCTCCAGAGGTCATCTAGTACAGCCCCCTCTGCAGGAAGCAGGTTCATTTTAAACTCAGGTTGCCCAGAGCCCTGTTGAACCTCATTTTGAGTATCTCCAGGGATGGGGCCCCAACAACCTCCCTGAGCAAGATAAAGACTTGATCAGTAGCTCTGTCACTGAAACAATATTCCAAGTAACAGCATCTGCTGAACCGCATGTATACAAAGTTCTTAAGCATCCTCATGCTATTGTTTACAACACCCCTCCCCTGAGAAGGAACATCCTGATACCTCTGTTTTATTGTAATAAACAATGATTTCCAACAATTATTTCCCCTAAGCCACACCCCACTCCCAGCAATGCTGCAACAAAATACAACAAACATCAAAGGCAAAACCAGGTAACTTCTGTATGCTCACGACTCATACAAGAAATTGCTGTACTACTTAAAAAGCAATTTCACTCCAGAAGACCTGGGAACAACTCTCAATTTAAAAAGCTTTTCATTAGAACACTTGGAAGCATTTACTTTAACTGGGCATTTCCTCATCTGCACTATTTTGAACTATTTGGCATATCTCATTAGTTAAACTTCTTCTTACAAAAACTTTTGCTAAGGGGATGTAAAATAGAACAACCTTGGGTTCACCTTTGCTAATTCCAGACAAGCTACAGATATTATTACAAGCTTGAAACAAATATTTAAGAAAAAAACTAATAGCTGATATCAGAATATAAATGTTTACTGGCTAAGGTAAAAAACTTCTAACTTGGGTTTGGGTACATACACACTTCAGCAGTGTTTTCCTAAGGTGTTACTACAAGAAGGGATATACAAGTCCCACTGATGTCAGCATCAAGTATTTCACAAGAAAAGGAGTTGAACCACAAGCCTCACAGGAGCTAATTTGGATTATGCTTTAACATTTCTCCTTTACATGACCAGCATCTTTCTCAATGTGCACAAAACCAAAGCAATGGCATTTCCATCTGTATATTTACTTAGGCTTAATCCAAAAATATTCCTCTAAAACCAGTACAGCAGCCTTGGTATTTAGCTTATTTTATGAGGACCACAGTATGATTAAGAATAATGGATTTAAAATTCTTTGTAAACAAGAAGTAAAAACAACTACTTATTGGCATCTCCTTCATAAAGCACAAATCATGTTGTTTTAAACCCAGGGCAGAAGTACAAATGAACAAATACAGTAATTTTGCCCATGCATCCAAATTATTTTACAGGATTATGATTCTAGTATGCCATACATCCTGTCCTCTTAATTTCCTGTGAAAAGGATCACTCCCTCCCAAAAGAAATTTAAAATGCAAGTCACTAGTTTACAAGTGTATTTTCCTCATTCACTTTGCATTTTACAGTTAAAGACACAGCATTTACCAAAGCTAGACATACTTGACCAAAAAAAGTGAACTCTGAATTTTAAACAGCTGCAGCTGAGCAAGCACTGCCATTATACCACTAAGTAACAGGTGGAGTAGATAAAAACAAATTGGATTTGTGAGAGATTTCTTGGCTTCTCCTTTACCTAAAAAGAATAGTCTACTGATTATTAAAACTCAATTCATTGGGGGTTTTTTGTGGGTTTGTTTGGGTTTTCTTTTTGGTTTTTGTTTGGTTGTTTTTTCAATCCATCATCAGCCTTCACAACTGATTTTGCAGGACTACACTAAATACAGGTTATACTCCCTAGAGGATATGGTAATTTGAGTAGTCCAGAAGATTATAGGTGCCTTTGCTTCTCTGTTATAACATCTTGCACTTTAGGGGCACAGACTAAAAATAAATCACATTTACTGCTATAATTGCGAGTTACATTACTATAAACTATTATAACAGTTATTAAATTATCAAAGTATTATAATACTCATTCATCATTATTTATTTTTATAAGTAAATAGACAGCTCTTCAAATAAGAACCAGTTAACTGTTGCAGAAGTAATATTATCTGCCTAACATGAATACACATGGTGTAAATCCTTATGTTATTATAGGGTTGCTTGTATTAATTCTTGGAAAGAAATCTCGTTTCACACCCATGCCACATAAAGGATTATAAGCAAGTGGAATATGAGCTCTTTGTTCTTCCAAAAAAATCAAATCATAAGCTCTCTTACAACTGCCTCTAGCTACCAGAGAAAGTCCATTATGGCCCCATGACAATTCCTCTCCAGGTCTCTTGTAGCTGATGTTGTTTTCCTCTGCACAAAGCACACTTCTAGCCATTTTTGTGTAAAGCACATTGAAGTACTGATTTCATGTGCTTTACCAAAAAAAGATATTTCCATAATGTAGATTTGTCAAACTTTCAAGAAATTACCTTGATGTGAGAAAACAAAATGGAAAAATCTTGCAAACTGAAATTGCATCCTTCAATCAACCAACTGCTACTCCTGCTTTCTTTCACATGTAGTAACTTCAAAAAGATGATCAAAGCCATGTACATTTACGCATACAGGTGTCGGTATTCACAAAAAGCTCCATTCTGCCTCAGAAATTAAATTACCTCCTGCAATACCATGGGTACACACAGTAAGGTTTCACAGTACATCCTTCTGGAAACTCATTTCAGACATGAGCACCAGTATCAGACCTCAGATATCAAGCCCATTTGCAAGAATCATTTTAATGTCATTATTAAAGGCATTGCCATATGCATATACCTATCAGGCACAAGGGTTTAACTTCATCCTACACCGAAATACAAAGAGGAAACTATGAGGACAGGCTGAGAGAGTTGGGGCTCTTCTGCCTGGAGAAGAGAAGGCTTAGAGGGGACCTGATAGTAGCCTTCCAGTATCTGAAGGGGGCCTACAGGAAAGCTGGGGAGGGACTATTGACAAGGTCTTGCAACAACAGGACAAGGGGCAATGGGTTTAAACTGGCAGAGGGGAGATTGAGACTGGATGTTAGGAGGAAGTTCTTTCCAGTGAGGGTGGTGAGGCACTGGCACAGGTTGCCCAGGGAAGTTGTGGATGCTCCCTCCCTGGAGGTGTTCAAAGCCAGACTGAATGAGGCCTTGAGTGAGCTGTACTAGTGGGAGGTGTCCCTGCCTATGGCAGGGGGTTGGAACTAGATGATCCTTGAGGTCCCTTCCAACCTTACCATTCTATGATTCTATGATAGCATTGATCCAAACTAAACTATACAACAACAGCTGTCTTTGCAAGATTTTAATCTTTTTTCCCTTTACAACAAATTAATAAATCTATTTTAGGATGACTAACACCTTAGAGCCTTTTGTTTCTGTATTGACTAACACCATCATTGCGCATCATCAACTCCACTAATAGATGCAACAGCCTACATACTCATACATGACACATTAAACAAGCCATCCTATGTTACCACACTACTCCTTTTGCAAGTAAAACCCTTATACTTGAGTCCCAAAAGCTTCCAATCAGCTACCTACAACTGGAGTTAACAACTATGAGAGATGCAATTCAAAGAAACAAGAAATAATCCACCCTACGATTTTTAAAACACCAAAAAGTGCAAGATGGTGTTAGAGCTAAGGCTTGCTGCCCATTAGCAGGCAATCCAAGGTCACAAACATGATTTATTTTCATGACAACTGGCTTATAAATACTAGTATTTCTTTTCATGAGGACGTCAACTGAGCATCTAATGCCTAAACCATATTGGCTCCAATATGGTAGTGGTCTCAGCTTAACCAAGTAAGATTGGTTACTATATCTTCAAGGATTTGCTCAATGTAGACAGAAAGAATGGCATGCACACAAGAAAAAAAGGATTTAAAATAAAAATGCTCAAAATTAGTGGCAAAATAAGAGAGAATGACACTGAAAACATTATACAACTGTGTAAAGTTGTTATGTGCTTACGTTTTCAACACAATCTAGTTCCACCTTTTCAAGTAAGGTAGAAAAAATAAACAGATCAATGAAGAACAACAGGAATAAAGTGAAACTTCTGCACCAGAAGTGGCTAGTGTAGAGTAGGACTCCAGTACAGTAAAGCTGAGGAACAAGAAAAAGCTTTAACATTTTTAAATGCAAATTGTTTGCAAACTCTTCCAGCTGTCTAACAAATCTAGAAGGTAACGCATTTGAAACAACATTAGGAAGCAGTCCCTTACAATTGATGTAGTTAAAGCTATGTCTACCACTGGATTTCCAAGATACGACTTAGAGGTTCTTGCAGTGTATCAATGGTAACTTCCAGATGCAGGCAGGGGAAGAATCAACAAGAAGATGCACATTGATGGACCTTGTATTAACTAATACAGAGGGATTGGTTAAGGACATTAAGGTCAGGAACAGCCTTGGGGACAGTGATCATGACACAGTGGAGTTCAGCATTACACAGAGCAGAAGTAGACCAACAGGCAGAATTACAACACTGAACTCAGTCCAGCTGAGCTGCCATTCCCATCAGAGCTCTGTACACTCCAGTAAAACCCTCTCTCAGACCTCCTGTTGGTATCTACATGCAGGCTTGCAGAATTCAGTAGCTCTCTCGCCAAGAGACTTCTGTCCTTGTACCGATGACTACAAAAATGGAGTGGCAGTGTAGGAAAGAATACAATTACTCCACTAATACTCTCTTGTCTTTTCTATCTAGATGAAATTCATAATACAGCAATTCTGACTCAGTTGCAAGTGCTTCCAACCACGTTTGACAATGTGGATTCTACAAATGGTCTATTAACAGTCATGTAAATGGCTACAACTCCTTACAAGTATCCATCAGAAAAGCAGAAAATTAACATGTTCCTTCACACTTCCAATTCTGGTATGAAAAAGAGATGCCATTTTTACTCCATAAAATCACTGGTGATACTGTCATAAACATACTAGATTCTCTTTTCATAAATGATATTTAGTGATACTCACCTACCCAGAATTCAAATTAAGTCTGTTAAAACAAGAATTTATCAAATACCTACTAAGTCACACTATTACTTCAGCTTCCCTCTAAAGAAATAAAGCTGTACAATCACATCTTTTTAGGGTTGACAGGTTAGGGTTAAAGTCCAGTAAGAAACAGATGGTTGCTGCTTGTTGATGCATGAAAGTACAGGCACCAAAACAACTGCTAGAGGATCATGGTTTGCATCATCCTTCAGCAAAAATATGTCACTAAGGCACTAAACACAAGGCACCAAGGTACACATTACACATATTTCCAAGATGCATGTGCATTGCCAATCATGTACACCATTCTGACTGGGCAGACAGTGCCAAAGGCTGACAATTCTTCAAATTCAACATTAAGTCTTTTTATATCAGAACTAAGCATGAAACTTACATACGGAGTCTCAAGGGGCTGGAAGATTTGTTTGTAGTCATCACTTCAAGTGTCTGAGAGTAAATTAACTTTTTTTAAAAGTTTTTCTAATTTGATTTGATAAGGTCAATGTAAGACTTACAACAGATTAAGATGACTTGCTCATCTGCCAGAGCTTACCACTTCTCCAGATTAACTTACAAAAGCAAATTAAATCACAGTAGGTCTTCTGAAATCCAAATTTTCACCTTTGTCGCCTGTCACCCCCTCTTAGGCAAAGCAAGCACACTCAGAGGCCAAGAGAAGACAGGTGTAGGAAGTTTTTTCAAGTTGGCAGCAGCCCTTAAAGAGCCAGGACCTCAACAAATCCTTACTGCCAGCAGTAATCTTCCCTAAGCCCTGTAGCCTATCTTCATTAAGTACAAGGGCTCCACTACAGGATTTTTCATCAGAACTGATCAATGTTGCCTACATCTTCAAATATTACTTCTCTTATGGCATTATCCTAACATGCTCCTACTCCAGAAACCACCCACAGAGAAGCCAAATGGGAGTGCTGGCACTTCCACCCGAGTGCAACCTTTCAAACACATAAGCCAGTAACATTTGGACTGAGCTAGAGTGATGCTGCAATCAAGCAGTTGAGACTCCACAAAAATATTCCTCTCTGGTACAGAGATGACAATTCTTGTAAGTGAGGCAAGGAAGTAAAACCCAGTGATCACAGCAAAACTACTCCAGCTCCAAGTCTTATGCTGATGGTAGAGCAGTTAGTAGCATTCAACTCCAAAATGTACTGAAATATTCTTGGCTAACAATTTATGCCCATCATAAGGGACATTGTGAAAGGATAACGTTATCAACTGAACAAAGTTATACTGCTTCATCCTTTTGCAAAAATGCTTCAGCTAATGATAACATACAATACAATAACATTGCAAACTTTTTAAAGAGTTTTACTGGTGCTTAACTACTGAGGACAACATAGTCACTCTCCTCCTTTCTGAACAAGTCAGTTTGGAACAGCTTCTGAGTGAGAAGGATTTCTACTGCACAATTTCTCCAGTATCGGTATTTGAGGATCAGTTCACATGCCTGATCATAGTTGTCATCTTCCTACAGCATTTCATTTGTTTCTTGGCTTTGAACAGCTCTACAGAGAAACAACTCATCTTTTCCAACAAACACAGGAGTGAGGAGTATATGGTTATTGTTCCATTCATTCTTCACCCATGTTTTTTCTAGGAGTGAATGTGCGGAAGAAGCAAATACCTTCCAATCAATCATGAGGTAGAGAAGAGATGTGAATGTGTGTCCCTCTCTAGAGCCTCAGCAACCAACTCGTGCTTTTTTTATATGCAGAGCTCTTCAGAAGTTTTTACTGAGATGTATCTCAGCTTACCTATCAGCACCAGCCTAAGTACCTTGCTACAGAAGCACACAACTGTAATTGATGTGCCACACACCGCAAATTAACTCTGTCACTACAAGGTCTTTTTTACGTCACAAGGACATCTGCTGAATTTCAGGATTTACCTGCTGACCCACTTTGACAGAGTTTGTATTAGCTTGTTACACAGCACACAAACTGCATGTTTTGCAAGAAGTTTTACTTGTGACATGACTGACTGTCATGCACTTAACATTTATTTCTAACCGATTCAATTTTGTCTGAATGGAGTTCTATTTGTCCACCTCAGATGCTGCACAATGGAGAGCAAATAACTACAAAATGGGACAATCAAGAGATGCATTTAAAAAACACACTTTAACCTAAATTGCTAATGGAAACAGCCATAAAAGGCTCTGGATACTCAAAAAGATTATATGTAGTTCCAGGCCTACAGAATCCAGACTACAGTCATCCTTTTTTCTTTACTTTCTGGCCACTGAAAGCCCAGATCCACTGTGATTCAAACAATCTGCACATATTTTAAGGTTTGGGCAGGTATTGGCATTGCCTCTATGGTTCATCTGATCTACTGAACAATGTGATTTGAAGCTTTGTGTTATGACCCAGTTAATGTACATTACAGTACCAAATAACAAGTTTTCAATGGCATGATTTATGGTACCAAAAGTAGTTATCCAGCCACATGCTGGAATGAAGCAAGTCAACTCAATGACCATGAGTCTCACTGATACAGAACAACACAAATAGCTCAGGTTTATCTTGCAGTCCCCACCAGCAGAGTAAGATGCCACTGACCCGAGTGGCACACAAAGTAAAACCAACACTTTTGAAAGCTTGTCTTTCCACTACAGAAATGCAAAATCTAAAAAAGCAAGCTTATCTCATGCATTAGAAGACATTACTTCGTCTTCTCCCTAACACACTGCATAGACAGTTTGTGCATGCACTACTGCAGCTATTTTTGCAAAGGTCACACCAAGACTGCAATCTGATTCAGCTAGGGACTTCCTCGAATTGCATGCACCTGAAATTTGATTGCACCTTCCAGGACTGGCATCTAGAATATTCCTAACTTCAGAAAGAGACTACACAAACCTGAGTTTTCATGCTGCCGAAATAGAACGAAAGCCACAACCCCTGAGAAAGACACAACTGAAAGAGTTCCCAAGGGAAAACTATAATTGTAAAGGTATTTCTCCCTCATTTTAATTTTCTATTTCAGCCAGCAACAGCAGAACAAAATGGACATGTTAAACGAGGCCATTAAAAAGCCAGTTTCTTCTTTATGAAAACTTACCAGGTCAAGTTACATCATACAGAGGCAAGTGTTTCTTTGCCTTGTAACAGCCTTCAGTCAGTATACTTTTTTTGTCATGCACAGAGCTCCGGTCATTTCAGCACTACAATAAACCAGCAAATACTTTTAATTGAAACAATCAAAAAGTTTTTCTAACTGCATATAAACTACTGCAGTTCTGATGGAAGCCTTGCTGCTACTGACAAAAGGTCAAAAATTAGTGTTTTTTTCAGAAAGATGCAGTTGCAGGATGACTTTGTAAAGGCCCCAAAGTTATCTATCCCTGTTAATTATCATTTGGAGGACAGACATTGATTATCTGTGACAACACAGAAGAGGATAGTGAAGCTTTTGAAAAGAAGCAGTGAAGCAAATAAGCAATTATCGATTTGTATGTTTGTCAAACATTTTCACCCACTCATAACAAAGAGAGTTTAAGAGGATTTTCACTACATAGTTAGGAATAACAGAGACAGCCTCTCCAGCTCATAAAAGGGAAGTCAGAACAGAAGCCAGATGCAGAACTCCAACAAACACTGATTCACAGCTCTAGTCACACTCAAAGTCATGTACGAAATGAGCAATTCAGCTATCCAGTAAGCCAAGAAGGGAAGAGAGAGGGCAATTATGTCTCTGTTCAACAGAGTGCCATTTAAAGTATTCCTTCTGATTCAGCACCAGTCCTTGTGATCAGTATTCTTGGCCTACCATCAATGAATTTAATTATACAATTACTGGAAAAACACAGAGCTTTCCCTTCCCTGCTTGCCCACAACCAGTCCAATACATGTCACAGAAATTAGTCAGAAAGAACGTGTAGAGTAGCTATCTCCAATTTTACTTTTGAAGTTCAAGTCACACAAAAGCCTAAATATTTGCTTAAGCATTACTGAAAATTAGGTGTTTCCTTTAATTGAGCAAATGGAGCCTAGACTTCTACATTAACTGATACAATGTCAGGGAGCATAAAAGCTGCCACCATGCTCCTAAAATCCTTCAGTTACTTGAGATTCATCTGGGCTATTTAACTACCACATATATGTCTGGATTCAAGGCCAAGTGTAAGGTCCTGCACCTGAGTAGGCACAATCCCAAGGACAAATACAGGCTGGGTGGGGAATGGCTGAGAGCAGCCCTGAGGAAAAGGACCTGGGGGTCTGTGTTGATGAAAAGCTCAACATGAGCATGCAGTATGTGCATGCAGCCCAGACAGCAACTGAGTCCTGGGCTGCATCAAGAGTAGTGTGGGCAGCAGGGCAAGGGAGGGGATTCTCCACTGTTACTTTTCTCTTCACAGACCCCACCTGGAGTCCTGTGTGCAGTTCTGGAGCCCTCAGCACAGGAAGGACATGGAAGTGTTGGAGCGGGTCCAGAGGAGGACCACGAAGTTGGGGCTCTGCAGCCTGGAGAAGAGAAGGCTTCCAGGAGACCTGATAGTAGCCTTCCAGTATCTGAAGGGGGCCTATAGGAAGGTTGGGGAGGGACTATTGACGAGGTCTTGCAATGACAGGACAAGGGGCAATGGGTTTAAACTGGCAGAGGGGAGATTTAGACTGGATGTTAGGAGGAAGTTGTTTGCAGTGAGGGTGGTGAGACACTGGCACAGGTTGCCCAGGGAGGTTGTGGATGCTCCCTCCCTGGAGGTGTTCAAAGCCAGATTGGATGAGGCCTTGAGTGAGTTGTACTAGTGGGGGGTGTCCCTGCCTATGGCAGGGGGTTGGAACTAGATAATCCTTGAGGTCCCTTCCAACCTTACCGTTCTATGATTCACATCATCTAGTAGTTGTGCCTGACTACTGTATCTTCCTCCTCCCCTGCAGATCTCCCAAAAGTAAGCGGAGTTTCAGTGATTCTCTAGTTCTGCCTTCATTCAACTTTATACGCATCTAATATGTTTTAAACAGTTCTGCTAACAAATGGACTTGCCATCCCACAGTCCATGCCCACTGAACTGTTTTTTTTCTGCTACCTGAAACAGCTGCATCAACCAATTAACATAGATACTATAGCAATAAGCACAACTTACTGCCATTCCAGCTAACCTATTTTGAAGGCAACGTTCTTTAGCAGGAAGGAATTCAATTCAAAGAACAGGGTTGTAGCCACATTAGAATAACATTGTTCTACCAGGGACTGATGCATTAGTCACTGGTTTTGTAATGAGATGTCCTCTTCCCTTTATGCTGGCTTTAGGCTTTTTCCTCTTACATTTAGGAGGTGGTGGAGAGGAGAGATCACAAGACCGCAGTTAAGTGGCAAATTTAGTGGCTTTCTATGATGAAGTCACAGCGACAGTGGACNCTCTTCAGCCTGGAGAAGAGAAGGCTTCGAGGGGACCTGATAGTAGCCTTCCAGTATCTGAAGGGGGCCTACAGGAAGGCTGGGGAAGGACTATTGACGAGGTCTTGCAATGACAGGACAAGGGGCAATGGGCTTAAACTGGCAGAGGGGAGATTTAGACTAGATGTTAGGAGGAAGTTCTTTACAGTAAGGGTGGTGAGGCACTGGAACAGGTTGCCCGGGGAGGTTGTGGCTGCTCCCTCCCTGGATGTGTTCAAGGCCAGATTGGATGAGGCCTTGAGTAACCTGTCCTAGTGGGAGGTGTCCCTGCCTATGGCAGGGGGTTGGAACTAGATGATCCTTGAGGTCCCTTCCAACCTTACCATTCTATGATTCTATGATTCTATGAAGTACCAAAGTTACAGCTCTCCTCCTTCAACTTTTGCCATCTTCAAGAAACAGACCATTTATTTGCTTTTGCTGGAAAGAAGAGAAAGTGAGAAGCAAGACTCAATACTCACAATACTTTCATTAATGTAATAACAATGTGCCTCATTTTCAAAGCTGACTGTTCTAGAAGAACATCTCTTTTGAAAGAGACAATGTTCTTTCCAAAACCCACATGGCACTATCAGTCCCCTGTGGCAATTAATTTTGGATCCCGAATGATGCCCTAACACTCCAAGTGTAACAACTACACAGTGAGCAAAGGACTTCTTTCATTGAAGGACAAGAATTTAATTGAGGCTATATTCAGATATGTCTCTGAAAGCTTAAGGGAAAGGCAGAGATACAGCAAATATTTTTTTTCAATTTTTTTTTTTTAGAAAGAACACTTGTATGACCTCTTTATCCTCAGGAATTTAAGCTGTGTAGCCTACATTCAACTCTTGACTTAACACAAAGGAGCCAGGCAGATCACACATTCTCTCTACTAAGCACAGCAAAGTCCAGCTCCTTCAGGAAAAGATCTAAGAAGAGCGGAAATAGGCAAAAACCCCACAGATATCAAACATTTCAGAAAAAGTGCAGTACTATCAGACAACAAGACTCAGCAAAATTTAACTACCTTTTCTATCCTTAGGAACAACTACAAAAGTCAGACCATAACACCTTCAGAGAAAGAACTACTGGCAGTGTATGGAGTATTTACAACTTTTTTAAGTTACACTCTTGATTTTCAAGTTATCAGACAATTAGTAACTTCATACATTTGGCTAACTGACAATTTCCTCCATCGTCTTTAAATGCCACTGTACTGATTTCAGTTTTATCTTTCAAGATAAGGGTCAAAATAATTTCCATGGACTCAGAACTCTGACCAAATAAGCTACAAAAGCAGGACACAACAGTGACACAACAGTAACACCATGCTTAAATTAAAAGGCAGTGAGCAAAAAAGTATGGGTTGTGGTTTGCTTGTTTCTTACAGCAACATACTCCTAGTTTTAGACACTTTAAAGCTGTTTAAGCTAGATAAACTACACAGATAGCAACTACTGAAGTAGATGTTACTTGAAAAAAAAAATAGCTCAATCACATTCACTTTCTGCACTAAACTGAAGCCAGTTACAAGGATTTTAAATAACAGGGAATGACAATACTAATTGCATATTGCAGGATTATATCCAAGATTGCTGTCAAAGCAACATCTCAGAATACATTAAATTTAAAATTACTGTTAGCCCAGGGAGTAAATTCAAGTTAGCTCTTTTTTTTGTTAACTCTGCTTCAGTTTTTCAGCTACGTGAACTATCCTTTTAAGAAACCTATTTTTACATTCAAAATGTCAGATTTTCCTTCTACATACTTTACTAGAAATCAACAATCAAAATGAGAGTGACTAAGCTGCCTCTCTATAGGTTCAATACAAGGCAATTTACGCTTCACATCTCTTACTCTTTCACCAAGAACAACCTCTAACCACAAAACAAGTAAAAGCCCCTGGGAAGAAGTCAGCCTGAAATTAGTCATAGTTCCTTTTTACTCAGGAGTTTTTACCAGTGCAGAAGGTTTTGATCAGCCTCCTTATGCAGAGGAGATTGGTAGCAAAATACCCACCAACACTTCCAAAAAGCTTTGTCTTCCCACAGCTATGACATTTCTCTAATTAAAATAAGTGATTAGCAGTATCATCCGAACACAGTAAAATGATTACCTAGCAATAATCTCTTGAGATTAGCGCAGCTTCTTACACACATCCTCCTGGCAGGATCAAGGTTGCAGCAAAGCCACTAACCACAGACCTATTGTCAAAGTTTGAGCCCACCTAGATGGCAACAAAGAAATCAGGAAACCGCTCAATCACTCCTGTTCTACTGTGGTGGAAGCAGAAGAAAAGACAAGAAAAGGTTGCGGGTCGACACAAAGGAGTGGGAAGGCTCACTCACCAATTTCGGTCCCGGGCAAGGCAGAGACTCAGCTCGGGAAAACAAAAATCAATTTACTTCAAACCCACCCACCAATTATTCATTAATTGGTTCAGAGCTCCACAGTGACCAACACAGCCTGACCTTAAACGTATCTTTCCCCGTCACCTTTCTGGGCCCAGCTCTGCTACCTCTTCTCCTGCAGCAATGCAGGGTTCAAGGGAATGGGGGCTGTGGCAAGTCCTAGTGTGCTCCCCATATTGTTTCAGAGAGATACTGCATTTTCTGCCAAGTGGCCTGCGAAAATTTAGGCTCCTTTGCATGGATTAATCTGCCTATGTACATCAGTAGAACTGTTAGTCCTGTTACAGTATAAGACCATAACCACAGAAGCTAACATGGAGATACCCAGCATTTCTAAAAGTAAACTGACCTATGCTCTCAATTCTGTTAGTTATCTCCTCATTCCTCGATTTTCTCTTTCGCCCATCATCTTAGACATGGTCCTGCCTGCCCCTAGACCAAGTAATCTTTAAGAAGGCAGCAATACATCTCACATCATTGCCAAACTTGAATATATTTGACCAGAACAGACAGTCAAGCTTGTTCTGCAGAGTTCTATGTCAACTACCAGATGTTCAACAATTCACAGAAATCCTGCCTCATTGGTTAGAATTTGTTCAACTGGACTCCAACATGAGAAACTTTTTTTGCTCACTTACCCTTCCCTCTCCTGTGGTATCAACAGCACAACAAAATAATTATTTGGATCCTGGTCTTATTCTCAAATTTTCATCAAAATGAACAAACAATTGGATAAGAAATGTGCCACTTAAACAGAATTAACTAATTCTTGTTTTCCATGTGGATAGTTAGACTGTCATTATGCTATACTCTGTTCAAAAGCTGAGAGAACCAATCTTCAATGAGAGGACTTAGAAATGAATGAATATTGAAGCTTTTAAAATGTTTTAAACCTTTCAGTAAGGAATCCTTTTCATTTCATTAAGAGATTTAGCTTACTGCAACAAGAATTATGTCACATATACAGCTAATTTTATTCCACAAAACAGGAGAAATGTGGCTTTCACACAGCAACGTAACTCCTGTCTTGAGGACAGGTGCATCTTAATTTTCACTTGCATCCTTCTCCAGAGGTTACATAACAGTTTAGTCCAAAAACCTTTATTAAAAAGCAGCAATTTTACCACTTGTGTGTTTAATACAGTCCACATAGATTAAAATAAAAAGGCACCTTAGATCACTTATCAGTATGTATTTCTAATTAAGTCTTTCAGTATCATCTACTTTGCCATAGGAGTTTTGCAAGTGAAATGCAGCCTATGTAATACTTCCCTCACCTGAACATGCTTTATCTTTTAGACTTTAATTATATGTAAGCCTACGTCAAATTCTTAATTATCTTTTCAATGTTTACATCTTGTTTCATGTACTTTTTACTAGTATGGCAGAACTAACATGATGCACAAGTGGTTCAAATCGAGCCCTAAGAAATGTAACAGTAGAGTACAGCTGAGTTGTCAAAAAACCCAAATTATCTCTAAGCACAGTACTTAATTTGCATTTCAAGAGAGGTTTTCCTCAAAGTGTCTATGTAACAAAGCAGCTTATATATCCACTTTGCTTAATATTATATAATGAATTAATGCATTTCTACTCCCAAAATACCTCTGATGTAACACAGTAGTAATTCCGTGTAGTCTGGTAAAATCAGTATCATCTACTGCCATTTGCTAAGGCATTTAATGAAAAGTTTATAAAAAACATTAAACAATTAATTGAACTAGGAACAGGGCTGACTGAAGCCACCAAGGCAGTACTCAGACTAATGCAGCATTAAAGCTGCCTGTGTAATCCTTCTTTTTCAGTGTAGTACACATCCTGCAACATTCAATCTAAACTGTGCTTTTCCATAGGACCCCCTGCTTATCTCCCCGCACATGAAGATATCCTGTGGAGATGAACATTCATGTCTATCTTAGAGCTTTTTGTCTTTTGGGCCACTGTCTTATTCACTGAGGAGAAGGGACTAAAGAAGGGATCACACAAATGAGGACAATTAATACAGTAGAAAGTCACTGGAAAATCACGGCTGTCCTTTGTCCAACAGTTATCTTTCTTGTGGTTGGGCACATCTCATTAAACTAGGATAACCCAAACTCTTTGTACTTCAGCTTTCTTTCTACTTTGTACCCAAAGCTTTGTACTTCAGCTCTGAGGCTTTGTACATAGAAGAGGGCCCAGAACACTCTAGGTGTTAGCAAAGTTGTCAAGTGGAAGTGAAATCCCTTACCCCAAGTAGTGAAAACACTCCACAGAAACAAACTAAGGCACAGGTACTACCTTAGCTGCTCGGCACCACACCTTTTATTCTCTGCTGTAGCAACAGATCTAAAATCTGCAGTATATGCACAGAATAGGAGCTAAGCTCAGGCAACCCAAACAATTTAAAGACTGTACATAAAGTGTTCTGCCTTATTATCAAAGTACTTCCATCCTTCCCACACGGAAATACAGCGATCCGCCACTTTCTTTTAGCTTCCTAGAGGCCATCTACAGCATTATGGAAAGCTCTTCGAACAGAGTCACTCCAGTTGCCTCATTGTGAACACAGAATCTGACAAGGATGTGACTTGGAAGTTTAAGTCACAAATTTGCCTACAAGCACAAACATCACAGATTAAGTAGCAGCCCAGCTCACTAAGTACTCTTTCAAAAGATTTTTACAGTTTCACCTTCTCACAGCACCTTACATCATGGGGACACCACTTTAAGAGTTTATTACAGAAAAAAAAAAAAAAACAAAAAAAAAATTAGCTCTCACTCATTGCTATATAACAGATTTCATGCAAAGTTTAAATTGATATATCAGTATACACCCATAGGTCAGGTTATTTTGCTACAAACTGTTCATGACTGTAACAGATAAATTGCTGCTTGGAACAACTACAGTTTTAGTAATCAAAGACACCAAACTTGTTCAAAACAGCTTCCAAAGCATTCTCAGGCTCCTCGGGAAACCCAAACAAAAGTAAAAAGCAAACAAGAGTACAACTATACAACGAGCAAACATCCTACAGCAGATAACACCATAAGAAAAGGGAAGATAAGCACAGAAACTAATGTTCCTATCTCAGAGGTGAAGACAGTTGCTGTTTGAGTTTATTCAATCCCACCATTTTTATCCCTAATCTTGTATTATACTTACTTTTAAAATAGATATATTTACAAATGGAGTAACATTGGTTTTTCTGACAAAGTAAAAACGTTGACTGTATTTCACCTCTCCAATGCAAACCTTAGCATTGTGAAAACTGCCTTTCACTTGCAGCCAACAAACACTGAATCACTGGGATTTGCTTTTATTGGCCTCACTTCAGACTGGGAAAAGCCAGTTTTCAACTGGCAGCACTGTGCAGTTTGCCCCTTGCTTACTGAAAAGTGTACAGTATTGCTTCAGAAAAAGAAAATTTGCTTACCTTGATTTTTATGGCACTACTGTAATCATAAAGGCAGTAACGTAGAACACTCTTGTTGTGAAGAGTTTGTCCAAAATTCTCTTTCATTACACAAATTTTAAACACTTAAGTTTATTTTTTCTTTACCATAAAGAAAAGCTGATGCGATGCCTTCCCAGCTGGGACTTGTGGCATGACAGAAGGCAAACCTTTTTGGACAACCAAATGTGTCCAAACCAAAGGTGTCTTGAAAGCCGAACTTATCATTGCTTTTTACATATGGTTTAGCTAAAGGCAAATATACTGATTCCTTGAGAACCTAGGGGGAAAAAATACCTTTTTTTTTTTTTAAAAAACCTCGCAGATACTGGTTCTAACAGGTAATAGCTTAAATCTGCTGTTTCACAGGATCAAGAAATACTGTTTCCATAGAGCAGCTCTTCAAACAAATGAAAAAAACACACCTAAGCCACAAACCATTTTTCCAGGGAGTTAAACAGCAATAAACAAGAAATGGTCAGAATTCTCAAAGCTATCTATTTAAGCCTTATGAGGTGTCTTTCTGGTGCCTTGGCACAAGTCTTCACATAAACTTTTTACAGTGGATAGTTTCAACAATAACAAAAACCCACAACAGGCTCACACTCTCATGTAAGTCACAAAGCTTCAAATTTAGATTTATATTTAGCTGTTCAATTCCCACCCAGAGTTCAACTCAGTAAACTGATCTATTTTTAGCATTTGACTCTTTCGGACATTTCCTTCCTTCATCTGTGCAAATGCGTCACAGATTCTCAAACGTTTCCCTTTGGCTAGGGAGGGATGCATCTGATTCCAAACTTAAGAAAAGAAGTTATCTCACACACACAGAGTGCTTATTGTTGGTTGAGCTGCACCCTTGTTCTGAGTAAAGGACAGGCAAATTAGACCCCAGTCCTCTCACTGTACTACAAAACATATTGGTCTTTCCACAGACAGGTAAGCAGCATATCATGGCTATCCCTCTACAAGAATCACCACTAGCCAAAACATATTCTAGCATTTTCTTATAAAGAGGGTTTGACTTGGCTCTGTTGCCTTGATAATTCAATAGACAAACAGCAGAATTTTCCCGTAATGGGAACAGAAAGGCCACCAAGGCAAGAAATTCAGTTCAGTGATCACTCTTGTTTTCCTTCCAAAGGCAGACTTTCATTATATCTGTATAAGCTAGTCTTTTAGTTTCTGTTTATTTATTTAATATAAAGCATCAACAAGCCAATTACAGTTGACCTCATCTTTCCATGTGAAAAGGTGTCACAGTCCAAGTAATTTTGTTTGGCTTGTCCTTATTGTCCTTACAGAAGCCTAGCTTGAATAATCTTCTGTGTATTAAGCAATGCACTGATTTCTTCTCTGAGCTTTACAAGCCATAGTGAGTCCAAGACTAACAATCCTCAACTGCAGAAGTACTTAACGCACACACTGAGTCTGACCTTAAAGGAAGCAAAGCAGAATTATAAGATACAGCTGTAACTGTCCTTTTTCTATGTTTTTAGGACCTGGCTGATTCCCAATATGCCACCAAAACAGACTTGTTAATGAACATCAATAAAGTAAATAAGATAGAGATAAAATCTTACAGATTAAAGCTTTTTTTTTTTTTTTTTTTTTTAAACAACAACAATGGCCACTTGGGTTTCTTTAGCAGAGAAATCATACCCTATTTTACTTCCCTATAACAGACAGAAGAAGGCCTCTAAAGAATAGGTTTGAAATCTTCACTCTGATCTTCACTACACTACATACTACTAGCTCTTGTGTAGGACCATTCACTGAATTTCTATCCCGATTCACTTCAATTTGCTGACTGCTTTCTACCTTTTGTCTGTACATTCAGCTGCAGATCTCCAATTCAAGAAGAATTTTGAAAGTCCAAGACATTTAAAACTCAGCCCAATTTTTTTAGAAGAAGATGGAGCATTTTTTATGGTCTCAGAAAATTGTATCATCCTTGCACTCAGAACTGCAGGCACCAACAATTCCAAAATTTAGTGGTATGATGAACATTTGAGACATGAAGGAGTACCTTAATGCTGATAGAAAATTATATCCTGTAGTGTACAGCCAAGTCTACAAAATGGGTACAGCAAAATCCATTCTGTAGCGTTAAGAGCTTAGCCAAGTAATATTTAGCATTTAAACACTTCATTTATTCCAACTCACTTCTTAGGATATTCTTGATCTATTTCTCTGCTGTTCTTGATGTATCCTCCCTTTACTACCTGAGCCAAGTTTTAAATGTCACCTCATTGCATCCCAACATTTAACATCTGTTTGGACTCTGAAAACGAGTCATCTCCAAGACTTCAACTTTTGAGACTTTTCTCAAGAAACCTCAGCAATATTTCTCACTGTTCAGCAGCTTCAAAAATATTTACTGGTTAGGTGACAATCACAAATCTTAGTGAAAACCCTCTGACCAAATGCCTGATTAAAGGTTGCAGGTTTCACTGAGGCACAAAAATGCAGGAACGCAGTAAAAAAAAACCCAAAAAACTAAAGGGTTTGGATTTTAATTCTGTATTTCATGCAAGAAATAAAGTAGAGACAATGAAAAAACAACTCGGTATTAAGCCCTGCTGGCTACAGTATATTTCCACGTTCATTTTTAGCACTTAGGAAATCTCACTTCACTATGACCCCAGATCTTCAGCCTCTAAACAATTACATATGAAGTTAACCGGGAAAAAAAAAATCACTACTGGTAGTTTACACAGCCTGTAGACACCTCACCAATAACTATTACTGCTCATACATGCACTAAGACTACAATGAAACTTGAGTAATTAAGCTCTGGATATTTCACAGGCCACTGGAACACACTGGGATTACTCACAATAGACCTGTTCAGTGCTTGCCATCCAAAACACTTTATCCAACTTCTTGTTAAAAGGATTCATCATGTAAACTGACCTCTCTAAGCAACACAGAATATTTCATTTGACAGTGTATGCACACACATATATCCCCATACATACTGGTAAAACAAAGCTTCCTGAATTACAGCTTCGTGTTCTGACTTTGTTACACAAAAGAGTAACAATAACCTGACTCTTACACAGATTCATAAGAATTATCTGTTGAAATAACTTCTTATAAAACATACCAAACAAATCAAACTACTATCATAGTTTGAGTGCTGGAAGCCTACTTTTCTTCCTATCATTTACATCTTGCTTCCTCATCATGTTAGGCCCTGAGAGACAAAAAAAAATACAGGAATTTCCTCATCTTACTGTAAAGGTTCCTTTTTCCTCTTACCAAAAGCACCATAATTACAAACCAGTAACGCTTATCTCAGTTCTTCAGTAAGACACTTTACAAACTACAAAGTAATAGCAAGATGCACAACTCAGTCCTGCTCAAAAGGAAAATCTGCTACATATTTGCAGTGGGTTTTAGCAAGTGGTACTGCCATTAATACACTGCACTAACAGTGACACAGGAGATCAAATGTATTTGCCTAAATTATTACAGAAGACTCCACTCAACCTTTGAAAACAATCTTATTTTTTAAACAAGTGTACAAAAAACTATTAGGCTATCTCCTCCTCCTCTTTCCAACCATAAGGCTGGGATCAACAGCTCCAATTTCAGATGAGCTGGAACAGTTATTAGGGAGAGAAGCCATTGGAAAGGGCTTTGTATCTTTAAAGTTATCTTGCCACTGTTTGGTGAAACTTTGTGGACAAAACTTATTTACGACCCTCCTCTTTGTGTATCAACATACTGCTCTAGAGGTTGAAAACTGGATGCTTTAATGTACTGTAGTGTCTACTGCTAAAAGCACTTGAGTTGTTCCCCGTCATTTCAATTCCTCCTCCTCAATACTGGGTAAGTGATATGTTTTCTCAAAACAGCAGTATCCTTCCTGAAGGAATATGACTCAGCTTTGCAGATCATCAGTATTACTTCACCACTATTCTACTTTTTGATTTTGCTGCACCTAGAAAAATGTTAAGCTAAACAAAGATTCCTCTCCAAGTGAAGCAAGTATCGTTATGACAACGACCAAGTAGATGCAACTATTTTAGCCATTAGATTTAAAACAGTCTGCTGTGAAGTTCAATACTGTTATTTCACTCCGTAGCTTTTTTTATTATTACTCCATTTGGATCTCACCGACACCAAGCAGAAAATTTACTTTCCCTACGTAAATGTTCTTAGTTCTCTTTAAAATCGTGACCCACTTTCAAAAGAATATTCCTCAACCACAAGTCATTTCCAAAGTGTCAATGTGTCTTTCCTCTTCTTATACTTTTGCTGACCACAAACAGCTGTTTCAGTGATCTCACCTCATTCAAGCTGCAGACTGAAATCACTGTGCAGTCTCACCTTACTAATAAACAGACCTAACAGCCTGCAGCTGAACAGGCTCATTTGGTAACACTAGATATGTTTTGTTGTTTGTTTTTTTTAATTGAAAAATACCAGAGCATCATTAACATTTTCCTATCCCAGTACAGAGAGAAAAAGTCTTGGTCCAGATTTTGTTTTCCATATAAAATGACCATCTAGGTAAAGCTTTTGGAAGCTGCATAATATTTTAAGTTTCAATTACATACCTCCTTCCTATTATGTTGCTGTGGGATATGTTTAGCCGGAGAGAAATCACTTCTTTGATAAATATTTGCTACCCACCTTTTCAACACAGTGCCCAAGCTCTGCAATTAATGGAAGTCTCAGTTGAATCAAATCTTCCTTATGTTAACTTCTTTCTGAGCACATGAGCAATTCATGTCAGCTCAGAGGTACTCTCAAGAACCGGCTTGACTCTTCTCTAACTCACATTTACCTTCCACTCCAAATGTGCATTTAAGTTAATCAATTGTCAGCTATCACAGATGTTAGAAGTAATTCTCTGTCCCCTCTTAGAAACAGAAGTCACGAATACTTCTGACTCTTTCAAATATAACCTAATCTCTTTCTCTGTCCTTCACTATTCCCAGAGAAGTCTGGCTGTTACACACTAAGCCAAGTTGCACAACAGCTGCTGCATTTCACACCAAAGCACTCTGTGTCTTCATTATGCCAGGGAATGTAAATCCAACAATGCTATTCCCAGAGTAACTTCTCCACTGTAACTTCATTGTTTCTATAGTTATTTCTGCTCTGCATACTGCACATCAGCAACTACCTTGCTGTGCATTTCCCCATGGTGCTTTCCTAAGCACTGTTTCACACACACACTCTTGAACCATTTTATTAAAATGGGTGCTGCTGAACTGGATTCAAAACTTCACAAGAGGACCCACCTTTTTTTCCCCAGGTCAACCAATACTAATGATAATGTTACTGCTGCAACCCTCTCACTGATTAAATCAACTCAAAGGGCAAAGTAACAAGATTCTTGAAAAGCTGACAAAACACCTTAAGCTGTTGTTTTTTCTCTTTATACAAATGCTGTTGTCACTCTAAGCCACATAAAAGAATGGTAGTTTATTTCATGCATCACATTCTCTTCATGTTCACCACTTTGTAAATTCCTCAAACACACCTCAGCTCATAACAGTCACAGGCCCGAGAATCAGTACTTGCAGCGTAAAGGCACCATATGGGGGTACCACCAGTGCTGTGGCCTCAGTAATAGATAATTCTTGTTAGCAGTTTGGCACTACTCTCTATATACTCCAACTGCCATGTCAAATAAACCACACAAAACCAGTTCTGACTACCTTCTTTGTACATTAGCTACTACACCTTGGAAGAAGGTAGATCACAGAATGGCAGGAGTTGGAAGGGACCTCTGGACATCATTTAGTCCAACCCCCCTGCTAAACAGATTCATCTAAACTAGGCTGTACAGGAAGATATCCAGGTGGGTTTTGGAAGTTTCCAGAAGAGGTTCCACAATTTCTCCAGGCAGCCTGTTCCAGTGCTCTGACACCCTCAAAACCAGAAAGGTGCTTGACTTCATACATCACATGTTCTGCTTCATGGATGTAAGCTGAAAAGTGGGTTTGTTTCTCATGTTTGATGCCTATGCTTTGCCCTTGATCTACAAACTAGCTTTTATTATCAGTGTCATGAAAACAACTTGCTGCCTTTTAACAGTATGCATGCTTTTTTCTTTTCCATGGAATCTCTTCCCTCCCTCTCTCTTCTCTTCCCCTCCTCTAAGAGACTTTCTCTACCAGAGCAGCATTTTCAATGTTGTCTACTACTGTACAGGACACTAATATTAAATAAGCAAGACAACAGTATATAAAACAAGACCAGGAAGAAGTAAAGCATAGGTCCTTCCTGTAAACTTGAAATAGCAGATTTCTGAATAAAATTAGCACATTTTATCTTTACAGTATTATTCTTTAAGTGATGTTCATGAAGGCTAAGCAAACCACGCAATCATTATTTAGGAGGGGAAAAATAACAACAATATTCTCTTTTCAGGATACTCCTTAACACTTCCTATGGGATCCCAGCTACTCAACCAATTGTCAGTCCAGACATCTATAAGCAGATATGTTAGAACACAGAGTGATCCAAGTCTCAGAACACTAGTACTTGCAGAAGTCATGAACAACATGCCCATAATAAATTTTAGCATACTCATATGGACATTTTGATACCTACGCATATCTCAAAACAAAGTCATCAGTGCACATTTTAATGAGAAAAAAAAGGGATGCTCATCTACACATCTTCAGCTTGAAACACACTCTGTCAGTTTACACAGTCATTTCTAGCCTCCCATTTACCCTAGGACAGAAAGGCACTTCCTACAAGCACTGTGCTTTATCAAAATCAGCACAGCATTCCAATCTACTTCTTAGCGGTCTTACTCATAATCCTGCCACAATGAAGATGACATCTAATGAGGTCTTCCTTGTCTTTTCAACTTCAAATAACGAGATTTAGATACCAAATAGACAGTGGAAAGTAAGCTGCCTCAATTTCTTCCAATTCCAATAAAGAAGGGAGTTCTCATTTAAGATGCACAATCTTTATGTTTTCATACTACTACCTCACTTCCAGTTCAGCTGCTTTCTTCCCAATTCATAAGTAAGTTGCAATTGAATTTACATAACCAAAGCGAAAACTGGAAGCATACATATTTCAAGCCAGCTGCTGTCCAGTATCTTAATAAAACATCTTCCAAATAAAGAAATCTCATTTTTTATGCTACTTTAATTTTACTTCAGGGTTACTCTGGAAGAAGGAAAGCAGATAACCCCACTGGCAGGTCAATTGACCAATTTAACTAACCTAAGGCTAGAACTAATTAAGTGGATTTTTTGGCAATGTGGTTTTTGGATTGATTTGTTTTGGTTTTTTTTTTCCTCCTGGAATACACTGCTACTTTTTTACTCAGTTTCTCTTTAAGTAACAGTTACAGCTTTACTGACATTCTCTGCAAGTGACAGGAAAAAGGAAGTATTTGTCACTGTGAATACTATAAGGAGAAAAAAGTATTGTACACTCCCACCTACAACAAATTAATTTTTTTGCATGTTCATCGATTGCTGTGCCCATTATACTTCGCTGAAAAAAACTGCGCCTCCTGTTCAAATGAAGGGAAGCTCTAGAGATCTCTTAAATGACTGTTTCCTTATAAAAGAGTAGATCAGGTACAGAGGCAGAGTTTGAAGAGCATTTTTCAATATCAAACACTCATGAGAAAAGCATGAGCATTTTTTCAGAGTAAGTCACACCAGACTGAACCAGATAAAATCCCCATGTCAAAATAGGGAAATAAGAATGCCAATTGTTAAATATGCTCTAGGAGTTTTCTGTAAGAATTTGACATGTCTTTCTACTGCTTTAAGATTTCTGGTTGCTGTAAGCTCCAAAGCTGCAAGACCAAGCTCAGTGCAACTCCTCTGTTATCCAAAGTTATCAGAACGAGAAGTCAACACTACGCCACTTACAAGTTTATCATCTCTGTGTCATCCCTCTTCCCACACATAAACGTGGAAGTTAAGTATTAATACAGCTGGCGAGGTCTTCCAAAACTGGAAGATTACTACACATACCCAGTTTTAACTACCAACAGTAGGCTTATAGTCTGGTGTAATCCCTTTCAATAGGATGTTGTACCCTAAGAACAACAAAGCTCAGTCCTCCTTCCCTGACAAAACCCACCAGGGCCAGTATCTTGACTGAACAAGGAGTTTCAACATGGAGCTTAGCCCAGCGAGCATCAGACCCTTAAGAGGGGAATGCAGCCCCTCTTCGGGTCGTCCATTCAAGCAAAAGCTGCTCTGATACCAGCTTCAGGGCCGCCTGCTGCAAATCACACCTCATTAAATCAAACACATTCAACAGCAAGCACTGAGAGCCAGCTGTTTCCCACTTTCTTCCTGGACTTTGCCTAAAAATCCCAATCAGCCCAGCTTTCATTATTATTACAGCCATCATTATTTTTTACATACAAAATTGGAAACCCTCCTCATCTTTCCAGCAGCGAGCCTGCGTTTTCCCTGCACGCCGCTCCTTTTTAGGCATCCAATGGGAGCAAGTGCCCAGCCCTGCCCTGCCGGCCCTCCCGGGAGCTATGGCCGGGGGTGCCCTGGGGGGCGCGGAGTGAGGGGAGGAGCCGCCGCCGCTTGGGGGAGGGTCGCCGGGACCGGACGGAGGCTCAGCCGCACAGGCCGCCGGAGGTTCCTGTGGCCCAGGCAACGCTGCCCTCCCCTCGATCCCCGCCACCATACCGAGAGGACAACGTTGAGGGGTTAGTCGCCTTCCCGGTTTGGTTGCGTGCCGAGAGTAAGCACTGAGGGAGAAGACGGCCTCCATTTTTTCATCCCGGCAGCCTGTCAACAGGCTCCCCCCCCTTCCCCTCCCAAGCCCCCACACCGAGCCTCGCTTACGAGCTCGGCAGCGCCCGAGAGCTACTACTGCCCTGCCTCAGCCCGGCCAGAGACACCGTTTAACGCGGGCTTCGCTTTCCGTCTTCTGGATTCTCTTCTCGCTATATATACCAGTTTTTCATGCTGTCCTCTTCCACGCCCGCTCTCGGTCGCCACCCAGCAAGCGCGGCACCGGCGAAGCGCAACCAGCGGCCCGTTGCCTTTTATAGCGGTGTCATCTCTGCCCGTCTGCCTCCCCGGAGGCCCATTCAGCGCAGCCCGCTCCCCGCGGCACGCCGTTCCTCTGCCCCCGCTCACCCTTCCTGCCCCCTCCGGCGCCGTGGGCTGCCTGGACCCGCGGTGTCCCTTCGCCCGCGTCCCGCCGCGCAACCCCGAAGGGGGCATTTTCGGGGGGTACTGGGTCCGCCCGGCGCCAGGTGGTGCCACCCGGCCCCAGTAAACCCTCCCGTTATCGGGCCGTCATCGGGCAGAGAGTCGCACCTGTCACCGGCGACACCGCCGCGGGGCAGCACTTAGTCCCCACACCCGTCCCAGCCGAGCCAGGCCGGGTCGCCAGCCACACTTGTTATCACGCCTAGTTTCTGCCGGTGAGGGACACGTCTCGCCCGCAGCAGAGCCTTTAAGCTGCTGGGCCTAAGACGAAGCATCGCCGTTCCCCGCCACGGAACGCCGGGGCCAGGCTTTCTACCCCGCTGCTGCCCGGGCGGGCCGCCCCTGCACGGGCCAGGCCCCGCGCCGCCGCGTCCCCGAGGAAGCGAAGCGGCGCCCCATACGGACCGGCACTGCCGAGCCGACCACCCCGACAAAGGGAGGGTGAGCTTTCCGCGCGGCCACCTGACAAAGCCGGTTGTCCTCGCTCCCTCTACCAGCTGCGAGTGGAAGTCGTTGCTTGTCTCCACCGCCAGCCGCCACCTCTATCCGCGGCCTCGTTGCTGTGCCTTCCTTCATCCACCACCTCCCCCGCTCTCGGGACGAGGCTACTACTCACCGGATCGAAAGAACGCCGCGATGTCCGCCGAGTCCTTGGCTGCCTCCTCGGCCCCTTCCCCCGCGCCGCTGCCGGCCGTGGTGGCAGAGGAGGTGGCGGTAGCAGCGCTGCTCATGGCTGCTAAGTGTGGCGGCGGCGGCGTCTCCTCCAGGCAAGACCCACTGCGAACTCTACCACNTACCACCCCCTCCGCAGGTCCCGGCTTCACCTCCGGGCGTGAGCGGCCGTTAGGGCGGCAGCCGGAGCGGGCGAGCGATGCGCAGCAGCGGCGGCGGGCGGCCACAGCAAACACAGGGNTGCAGGGAGTCAGGGCGGGCAGGCAGGCGGCAGCCGGAGCGCAGACAATCGCGGGAGGAGGAGGAGGGCGACGACGACGACGGCATGGGAAGGGCCAGCAGTCCGCGCAGGCAGCAGCCGATGGGCGGAGAAAGAAGGAATGTCTCCAGCCGTTTTCCTTTTTTTTTTTTTTTTTTTTTTTTTTTTTTCCGGGAGGGAAAAAG
>VWZE01009409.1:12063-24651 GCA_013396675.1 Eubucco bourcierii | reverse complement strand
GTGTTCAAAGCCAAGTTGGAGGAGGCCTTGAATAACCTGTGCTAGTGGGAGGTGTCCCTGCCTATGGTGGGGCGTTGAAACTAGATGATCCTTGAGGTCCCTTCCAACCTTACCATTCTATGATTCTATCTTTTATTTATACCAAGCATTTTAACACACCTCATGCTACATTTACAAGAAAACTGTTCACTTAATATAAAAGCGTTGTCAAGTCCAGTTGACAATTATCCTTCCTCTTTAACAGTTATAGTCTGTTAATTGTACTGGCTTGCCTACAAGTGGTTGTCAAAACACCATGCAAGAAATGGCACGGAGTAGTATGCAAGAGCTGTGGATAAAACAGAATTGTAATTTATGAGCCTAGACGAAGTGAAAAGTAAATCAGAAGTGAAGCTTAAACAAATGGCATCCTGTTTCAAGCGTTATCTCCCAGAAGAGGGCATTTAAATCAGTTCCACTGCTTGTGTACTTGTAGGCATGTAGCTTCAGCAGCATGCTGGTTTAAAGTTGCCCAGATTGGAAAGCATCTTGGATACCGATGTCTGTCTCACTTCTGTCAATCAGTATCTTGTAACAGGGACCAAAGGAATTTGAGTAATTGCTTATGCAACAAGCAATCAGAAAATATACAATTCTTTTTCTGTATATAGAACTGAATTGCAGCTTCAGTTATTTGAAACCTGACAATTTAAAAGAATACTTTCAGTACCTTTGCATCTGGTACTAGAAAGCTAGTTTTGATAGTAACCTATGTAACTCATACGTTTGTTGGGTTTACATGACTTAAGTCTCTGTAGGAGAATGCTCTCTGAGAATGCATTCAGTCTCCTCTCATTTTGCTGCTTTGAAGGAGAAATACATGTTTTTCAGCCAGGTGATATTTACAATTGGATCTTGAGGATTTCCAGGTTCATTTGGGAGCTCATTGAAGAGACACTTCCAAGACATACAGGATTTTCAGTTGGGGGCCAGTAAAGGCGGTTCTGCTGCAGTGGGTATAGAGTACCTGAACGCTCAAACAGATCCCACAGATTTGTTTCATTTGGAAAGAACATCTGCTCAGAAAAAGGCTTTCCTAGGCCTTAAGCAGAACTCTTGAGGTCCATGACATGGTTCCCCATAACCATCTGCTGCTGCAAGAGGTGATCTCTGATATCAAAGCCACATTTTGCTGTCTATTTACTTACAGGTATATCAACTTAGAATGATTTCTCTATCCCCTTGGCTTTATCAAGGCATTGTCTCCAGATAGGTGTTTCTAGCATGTTTTTTCCTGTGTTATCTGGTATAAGGAGATCCTGCTCTGGCAGCTGGGGGTTAGGACTAGAAGATCTTTCAAGGTCACTTCCAGCCCCTGACATTCTGTGATAGCCTTCACTTTCTACAGATATTTCACTATTGCCTGTGCTCCCTATACAAATATGTGAGTTGTTCAGATTGGCAAGTTTTGCTTAGGGAGGTCAACTTTCATATGAGGATTTATCATTCCTTAGTACCAGTTGGCCAATTTTGTCAGTGCAGTTGATTACAATATTAGCTATCGGTGTTATTCCTGACATCTCTTGGTCTTAGTGAATTTTGTGAGGGTGCACAGCTATGAATTGCCAGCCTTGCCTCTTCCCAGGAGAAATGGAAAAGCACTGACCAACAAGGAACAAAGCTTCCTAGTGTTTCCTTTGTTCATAATGAGAAAGTCAAACTCCCTTCCATGCTTAGGAAAGCACTTGACTTTCAGCAGCAGAAAAGAAGCAGCTGCATCAGTGCTCTGTGCAAAGAGGACAATAAATAAACTGGCTTTATTTTTTTTCTGTTCTCTCCAGTTTTTCAATTAAAAGATAATTCTTTTATTTTCCTGCATCCTACATCTCCTTTTCCCCATTGTACCACAGTAAGCTACCTGAGCAAAATGCAACCACTGTCCTCATGTGCTTCTTTCTTCTCTTTTCTATTCAGTAGCTGATTTCACAGATAATCCCAGTTTCTTACCTTCAGTTGAATAGGCTACTTCGAGTGGAACCCTTGGGCACAACAGTGGTAAGTTTTTAATGTTGAAACTGAAAGGTATCCAGCACATACTGTTATTGCATATTAACCTAACTTAGAACCAGTTGCTTCCTAAGACATTCACCAGTTGGGAGACCATTCAGGACCTGTGAAGTAACTTGATGTTCCATATTCCCTCCAGGATCTCTGCTGCTGTTTCTAAAAACAAAAACAAAGAAGGACTTCAGCTTCCACATTTTTGTAGTCCTTAGCCCCATTGGCAATACTTGTACACAAGACTGAAGACATCATCTGTGCACGCTTTCTTTCTGCAATAAGTGGCTGATTGGTCTGTGCATAAAGCAAAATTACAACCCACCTGCTCAGTGTGGTTTACACTGTGTCCCTACCTCTCAGTTCTCACAGAGGAGGAGCAGATAACGTGGGACAGGAGCTTTATTCAGTTGGCAGCACTCCCAGGAAATGCCTACAAACTTCTGTGTCTTAGCATAATTGTAGGACACAAGCTATTTTTGCATTTTACCTAAATGATTCTGCCCCTTGATGCATATTAATAACTCAAAATAATCCTTTTACAGGTAGAAATCTTCATCCAGTCATTTCAGTTGTCATTGTTACTAGTGTATAGCCTTGAAATTTCACCAATTGTCTCATTCATGTCAGTAAGACGTAGGAAATTACTATTTGACATTAAATCTCTAGCTATAGAGAAGCCAGATCAGGAGCAAGATATCCATTTCAGTTCATTTACTAAGCAAATATTTAATATTTTTACTTAAGTCCTTAATGTTTAAATTATCACTGTTTCTTAGTGAAAGTGAAAAAAATCATGTTAGGTCTCAGGAAACAATTACTTGAAATTTTGCTGTTCAAGTTATGTGCCTACATTTCTTTCCTGTTCTGCTTCACATAATAGAATAATTTCTTGCATGGCACCTATCAATTGTATTGACCCAGGTTTTCCCTGGACTTAAAGGCTTCTCCAACAGGTTTGGAGATTTGCACAATGTTTAAGAAGCTTTTGATTTGTCATATCTGCAAGAGCTTTACAAAGGTGTGTTCTATAGGAAATAGCAGCTCCTGTGACAGCTTGTCTTTGCAGCATGCACTGAGCGTTAGGACCAAATTGTGTCCTCTACCCAAATATATAATCCTAGCTTCTTCATCACACTCTGGAGACTGCATGAGAAGCAACCATTTCATTATAAAAGCGACTTTTCTCTGATTGGGTATTTCAGCTAACATGTTGCTTCAAGCTCTGTTTGCTCATTTGGAACATTCTTCATAGACTTTGATGGCCAGGTTGAGCCATTATGCAGTACTACCCTTCTAACAACCCGCCCCTACATTCTGTCAGTAAAAAGCCGTTCTTTTTGAGCTTGGTGCATTATATACTTGTCCCACGTTGGGAACTATAGCATTAAAAAGAGTCCTCTGGGGACTTGAAGATTGTTATTCAATCCCATAATTCTGCTATCTCTTCATAAGCTCACAACAAGGCCAGCTTGTGCTCCTTTCCTCCCCCTCCTGCCTTGTGCTGGGCAGGAGCTGTGTTATCGGGACAAACATGTAAGGATAGGCCTGGTTTGGGGCCTGCAGAGGCTGTGCTTAGGCCTCTTGGATAGCAGAGGCATGGGGCAGGGGAAGGATTGGAGCACTGGGGATGATAGATTTAGTTTTTGGCTTGGGGGAAAATTCAGGGGGGTTGTTTATGGATTCTGTATCTGCTTTGTAATCTCTATCTGTAACTCCCTCTCCAAATATAATTCTGGTTTTTTCTCCAATTCATTTGAGAGCTTTACTCTGTTGGCTCTTTAAACCCATGACAATACTGCATTTTGCCACTTAACTTGCATTCCATTAATGTCTGTTGTATGGAATTTGATTACTTTGAATTATTGTCTATTTCTGCTCTTGATTACAATGACTAACTTCTAAGCTTCTGTAATAATTAAACACCAGATCTAACAACATGATTTAAAAGTTAGTGTTACGCCACAAGAGAGGAGGAAATCCAGTTAGCCATCTTGGGGTGGTACTATTTGTATTAAAATTTTAGCTCACCTAGAATTAATGACTTCTGATTTAACTGATTGACCTTTGGGTGAATATAAAATTATATTATACAAGTCTGACAGATCTATCATACCATAGAAATATTTTCTTTCTTAGAGATGAAGGTAGTGTTAGGCTGTAAGAAGCAAGACCTTTAGGAGAAGATCTACTGTGATCCTGTTTTCGCCAGCAAGTGTCGCTCTGTGACTTAGTAGTGTCCAGAGCATTTTTGGTGGTAAAATCTCAGTACACAGTGCTTTAGTTAATTTATTCATTGATTTTTATCTGGGGCTGCAGCAGCTCTCCTGTGAGGACAGGCTACAAGAGTTGGGGCTCTTCAGCCTGGAGAGAAGAAGGCTTCGTGGAGACCTGATAGTAGCCTTCCAGTATCTGAAGGGGCCCTATAGGAAGGCTGGGGAGGGACTATTGACAAGGTCTTGCAATGACAGGACAAGGGGCAATGGGTTTAAACTGGCAGAGGGGAGATTTAGACTGGATGTTAGGAGGAAGTTCTTTGCAGTGAGGGTGGTGAGGCACTGGCACAGGTTGCCCAGGGAGGCTGTGGCTGCTCCCTCCCTGGAGGTGTTCAAGGTCAGATTGGAGGAGACCTTGAATGAGCTGTCCTAGTGGGAGGTGTCCCTGCCTATGGCAGGGGGTTGGAACTAGATGGTCCTTGAGGTCCCTTCCAACCTTACCATTCTATGATTCTATGATTTTACTTTTTGATAGTTCACTTAACTGTTGTTCTACTTCATAATATGCAGGGAGTAAGTATATAGCTTTATCCATTTGAGGTGACATAAATTTCTCTTTCAAATAATTTCACTCCATACTAACATTTACTGCAAAGTGTTAGATTATAATTGCTCACAAAGGTTATAACTGCTCCCAAGTTCTCCAATTCCTCACTTCACTGTGGGATTCATTTTTTACTGTTATATCTTGTGCTGCATTTGATAACTCTATTTAACATAGGTGTTCTGTTTTAAATTGTAGAATCATAGAACAGCTCGTGTTGGAAGGGGCCTCAGAGATCATCTATTCCAACCCCTCTGCCATGGGCAGGGACACCTCTCAACTAGATTCGGTTGCTATCTCAAAAGTCCATTTATAACCTTTGGGATCTTTGAAATGTCCTTATCTCAAAAAGCCAATCTCCAGAATGCAAGGCACATCAAGACCAGTTACAATAGTATGTTTCTTCCACTCATTCCCAATTAGGCTTATTTCAGCTTGCAGCTTAGTTAACTCTTGAGATCTGCCAGTGGTTCCTGAAATACAGACCCTGTCCCTTTACAGTTTGATGGTGTTAGGGTACACTGAGCACCTGTGTCAACCAAGGCCATGTACTTCTGAACTTTTGAAGTTCCAGACCAGAGTGTTGAATGCACTCCAACAGATTCTGTTATCTCCATCATCAGGAGGCAGGGCCTCCCTAATGCTGAGCATAGCATGTAGGATGCACACAGTAATTAATGTTATCGTTGGAACAACTACAGTTGTTGGAACAATTGCAGGTGTTCTGGGAAACTGAGGTAGTGGACTGCCCTTCTGTCATTGTTACCTCTGGTTCTGCCACTCTGCAGTTCCCTCACTCTTTTCAAAAGAACTGAAGTAGGCTGACCATCCAACATTATTCATGTTGTCACTAAATTGGTCACACAGGATTATCCAAAGAGATCTACATGATTGCTGATGTCTAGGTAGAACTTGCCTCCTAGGCTGACATGGTCATCTGGGTGGTGGATGTCTGTTTCTGATGGTAGAGACATTTACCCATTCAAAAGAATGTCCAGAAAATTCCTCTCTCTTGTTTATAATTTAGAACCATAATAGAGCATTAGCTCTTAAACTGCAACACCTCTACTCTGTGACTTGCTTCCTTTCTGTTTTGAAGGAGCATATCTCATTTTTTTTTCCCAATAGAAAGTAATACTGCATGTGCTCACATGTCAGTTTATACAGTAATTTTTGTATCAGCATGATTCCTTTTGTAAGAAAAAAATCATATTTTTTTCATTTTGTACTATGTTGCTTTGGAAGGAATTTTAATTACAGTAAAAAGGCTTCTTTTTAATCTAGAACAATCACAGCCCTGCAAAGATTGATGCCATTTTAATGACTGCATATTGATTTCACAATATCACTATAAAATGTACAGTGAGATAACTGTTCCTATAGAAACAACCAAGTATTCCACTATAGACAGAACCTTTTTCTGTTACACAATTATTTGGATCAGTTAGCTTTAGAAAGCTGGTCATACCAAAGACACAGTATGAGTGTATGCATTTTCATTTATATACAATAAATAGATATTTCAGTAGATCACTGTGGGTGCATTCTTCTGCCACTGGGGAAAAAAAAAAAAAGGCCAACCAAAAAACTGAACTGGATTCCCTATGAGAATCATTGAAATCATTATGACAGATTAAAATAATGCTTTGCAACATTGAACACCGGCTCTAGGTAAATCCAGATGGCATATATTTAGGTGCTTTTGAAGTCCATTCCAAATCTAAATGTTCTTCTAGATCTGTTTCACAGTGAACTGTGCTGTTGTGGTGGTCTGGCCCTGGCTGAGAGTCAGATGGCCACTCTATCACTCCCCTTCTTAGATGGACAGAAGAGAGGCAAAATACAAGAGTCAAGGTAGAAGCAGTTTAATGGGTACAGAAGTGAAAGCGAAGGCCATGCACAGAAGCAAGTGCAAACAAAAATATTACTCTCTACTTCCTATTAGCAGGTCCTGTCCGTTCACTTCTCAGGGAACAGGGCTTCAGTATGCGTAGCAGTTGCTCCACAGGACAAATGTCAATAATGTCCCCCATACTTCCTTCTTTCATTTAGCCTTTATATCTGAGCTGACATCATACAGCATGGAATAACCTCTTTGGTGAGTTTGGGCCAGCTGACCTGGCTCTGTCCCTTTCCAAGATCTTGCCTACTGTTGTCTAGGGGAGAATGTTGAAAAAAGCACAGTTTTGATGTTTGACTCAGCAGAAGCCAAAACACTGATGTGTTAACACCCAGCTACATCACTGCAAAACACAGCACTAGAAAGGTGATCCGGGAAGAACTAACTCCATCTCAGCCAAACCCAATACAGACCTTTATTTTTCTGTCTTAACTGTTAATTGGGGAAGAGCTCTCTTCTAGCAATTGTACATGTGCTACCAGACCCTCTCCCTAAATTCTATGAAGGAAGAAAACTTTTAAGCTGGATGCAAACTTTTCAGCCCACAATCAATCTGTGTGGGTTGTGTATCTATCTCCTCCATTTATTGTGGTAGGCCTGAATAGGCCAAAATAGGCTTATACATGTCATGGCTTGCCCAGACATGTTTTTCTGCTCTCCCTCCTACTGTTGTGGGGAGAAGTAACTGCAGGAAAGAAGACAAAGAACCTGGAGCCACTGAGTCTAAGGACCCTGGCTTGCCCAGTCTTGTTTTACTCCTGTTTACATCCTGTGGTCAACACGGCACATACATGTGTTTTGTGCCTGCCTCATGCAAGGCCTATGTTTTTCCCAAATTTGGGTAAAGCAAGCCTATGGCTTCACCTAATAAGGTCAAGCTTGGCTAATTGCCATTCTTATTGGCTGTTCTGTGTCCAAAGGCCCATTAGTCTTGGGCTACATTGATAAAAATAGATGAGCAGGTAACATAACTCTGCCATTGTATTTGTGCTTGCTCGCTGCTGCCGCCACCACTGCTCTCTGCTTCTGGCAGTGTTCTTCCTCACTGTCTTAGTGCATCCTGCTGTGCTTTACAGCATTATACTTTGCTAAGCTGTAAGTTAGCTCTGCTGAATAACAAGCCTTGAAGTGCCTGCAAACTGCCTGCCTCGAGTTTACCAGGAATAGACTCCAAATGCCTCCATGCAATAGGCCTGCATAGGCAGTGTGATATCATGCTAAGACTGCGCTTTGCAAGACATCGTGCCTACACCTGCCAAGATGAAGAGCCCTGGAAAGGACACACAGATTGTCTGGAGAAATCAGGATAAGGTCAGAGATCATCTGTCTCTTTTCCCCAGCACCCTGTGAAGCCTGGGAAGAATCAGAAGTCTCAGCAGCTGACACCAACAGAACCCTCTGCAAGTGTTTGCGCACTGCTTGAAGCTATACTTAGTCCTGGGGAATCAGGAGACTTATATTTTGTGAGTAAATGCTTAAAGCCTCTTGTAATTCACCAATTGCCTTCTGCCATAAGCAGAAAGTTCCTGAGTCCATCTAGCAGGCAAGCGGTGTATTGACTGCAAGAACCTTCTCTTCCAGTTCATTTGAGTTTAATATTTTATATTTTTGCTATTTACAATGCATTCTTTCTCACTGATTACTGCTAATATTTGGACACATTTTCATTTGTGAGTTAGCAGTTCGTGTATTTGGTTTGGGCTGAGCTGGAGTTAATTCTCCTCAAAGCGTCTTTCTAGTGCTGTGTTTTGCAGTGCTCTAGCTGCATTGGTAACACACTAGTGTTTTGGCTATGCTGAGACAAGCATCCAGGCTGTGCTTTTCCAACATTTCCCCATCCCAAGAGTACACTGAGAGGTGGGCAAGATCTTGAGAGGAGACACAGCCAGACCAGCTGATTCAAATTGGCCTGGGTGTTCCATGCCATATGGTGTCAGCTCAGATATAAGAACAGAGGAAAGGAGGAAGTAGGGGGATGTTCATCCATGGCAACTGTCCTTCAGAGAAACTGCTCTGTGTAGAACCCTGCTTCCCAAGACCGACCACTGCTGATGGGAAGTAGAGAATAACATCCTCTTTGCTTTCACTTCCATGTGCAGTCTTTTGCTTGTGCTTAAAATTGCTTCTATCTTATTACTGGCTTCTCTTATATTTTCCCCTCTCCCCTATCCATCTAAGAAGTGGAGTGATAGAGTGGCTTTGGGGGACATTGGGCTCCCAGCCAGGGCCAAACCACCACACTTTGTTACTTTTTAGTTAATGACATCTGAATCAGTAGATAGGTAAAGTTACACAACATTTGATAAGGTGTAGATTAAATGGACATGTAAAAGTTCCAAGCAGAGGCAATTTTTACCAGTTAATAAAAGATCTCAGAGATGAATCTTGCAATTTTAGCTACTCTTTATTGACACCATTGAGACCCTACCCCATAACATGTAAATCAGTACTTTTATATCCAGAAAAGAAGCACTGTTAGCTATAGAGTACAGAATAAAAGCTTCCTTACATTAGTCTTGTGAGTGCAGCGCTTGAGGCTAATTGCTGCAAAGCAATTGATGGCTACGGGGAAGAGCTTAGCCACTCTCACTGTGAAATGGAAACACTCTGGCAAACAAGTCCACACTGCTCTTGTAGCAAGTAAGTACTTTCTCACAAGAGTTACCTAGCCAGCTGACATTATATGGTAAGGACCCCTCCAGAACAAACACGTGTTTTCTTTTTACTTCCCTTCTGATGCACAGCAGTGCATGCCCAGAAATAGAATGTAAGGAGGTGAAACTAGAAAGCCAGTGTAAAATCCTACAAGCAGCTTAATTGCACAGACCTGGCTAACTATTAGGTTTCCCATCTTTCTGCAGCTGATGTACTTCAGGTGCTTAATGAGGCATAGGATACTTTACCTCTTCTTTAGGCAGGACAGGGTAATGATGTAGACTAATCCATTGTTTTCTACAAGTTCAGGGCTTGCAGAAGGGCCCTGCTATGTGATAGCACTTCTGAACAGCTAGAGTTCATGACAGAGGATTTGGGTGGGTAGATGCTGCCATGCTTAGACATGAGCTTAAAGAAAATATAAGCATTTTCTATTCTTCCTCAGAAAGTGAAAACAAGAAGGAAGTGTGAACTGGCCCTGTCTGTTCTCCTTCACAGCCCCAGAAGAGATAGTCTTGCCATTTGAAAAGTTAGACCTCAGCTTTAAGAAGCTTTTAGTGTCCTGTGCTCTCAACTGCTGGCATGTGAACCAAAGCATGTAACAGGGTGGGTGGTGCTGCTTAACTTTTAGTTAAGAATTAACAGTAGGATGCTCCAATGCTTCTTACGTTTAATAATGGGACCACAAGTGATGATCTAAATTGCAGATGGTAATGGTTCGTTCTTTTCTGATTTGGCTTTGATAGTTCCTTTGATGTAGAAGAACTGTGAGCTTAATTTGCATAACATTACTCCCACTCCTATCAGTCTGTTGATGAGCTATCTTTATTAAATTTTTCACCATTTTGGGATTATCTACATACTTCCTGATTTTATAATGTGATCCTGCTTTACTACAGAAGAAGCCTACTGATGAACATCTGCTACCTTATAAAGTTTTGATACTTTTAGCATGGCATTCAAAATTTTCCTCATGTCAAATTTACTCTATGAGAAATTACTACCATTCTTAATGGTATTCCAATATTCCAGGTGTGGTCTCACCAGGGCAGAGCAGAGCAGAGGGGAAGATCCTCCCTAGACCTACTGGCCACACTTTTCCTGATGCACCCCAGGATGCCATTGGCTCTCTTGGCCACAAGGGCACATTACTGGCCCATGCAGAAGTTGCTGTGTACCAGGACTCCAAGGTCATTCTACATGGAGCTGCCTTCCAGCAGGGCACCCCTCAAACTGTACTGGTGTCTGTTGTTATTCTTCCCCAGATGGAAGACCCTGCACTTGTCCTTATTGAACTTCATAAGGTTTGCCTTCACCCAGCTTTCCAGTCTGTCCAGGTCTCATTGGATGGCAGCACAGCCTGACTGGCTGTCAGCCACCCCACCCCCCATTTTGTATCCTCAGTGAACTTGCTGAGGGTACACTCAATGCCCTCATCCAGATCACTGATAAAGACATTGAACAAAACTGGACCCAATATTAATCCCTGGGGAACAGCACTGGCTACAGGCCTACAACTTGATTTTGTGCCACTGATGACAACCCTCTGAACTCTGTTGTTAAGCCAGTTTTCAATCCACCTCACAGACCAGCTGTCTATGCCGCATCTCCTGAGGATGTTGTGGGAGACAGTATCAAAAGCCTTTCTGAAGTCAAGGTAGATGACATCCACAGCTCTTCCTTCATCTACCCATTTGGTCATGGTATCATAGAAGGCTATCAGATCAGTCAAGCAAGATGTCCTCTTGGTAAATCCATGTTGGCTACTCTTGATAACCCCCTTTTCTTCCATGTGGTTAGAGATGGCCTCCAGAATGAGCTGCTCCATCACCTTTCCAGGGATTTTTCCACCAGGTACTTAGGTAACTCTTTATTTCACAGCTTGCCAATTTGCCCATCCTTCAAGTCAGAGTATCTTGATGCCTGTGAAAGTTCAAAAGTGCACATGACTAATAGATTTTTCTTTTTAACAATTACTGGACTCACTGTGAATTTTTTTTTTTTAAATCTGTTTTTTTTTTTTAAATTTCTTTTTTCTTTCCCTCCATTTTAATAGAACAGTTCCTGAAAGTAGAGTTTACAGAATAATGCAAGGTGTTCTAGCAATTAGATATGCAAGATTAAATTGAACATCAGAGAATGACACCACTAGCTTATTCTTAATGTCTGCTCTGTAAACTGTAGGACATGTCCTTAAGAGAAAAGCAATTTATCTCTGAGTCTCTAAACAGTACAATCATTTAGCCTATGTGGTTTATTTTGAATGGAGTATCTCCTAATGTGCCTCTCCTGAGGTAACCATTAACTTACAATTTGAGTGACAATATAGGGTTAAATAGGTTTAACATATCAAATAAATTTTACATATCAACAAAATCAGACAGCAGCTTCTGTAATCACAAATAAGGCTATATAATAAGGTAATATATTTTTAAATTAAATGCCTTTTAAATTCTGCTTTTCCTTCTTTTAAAAGAACACTAAGTGTTTTGAGGAGTACATGGGGACAACCACTTTTTATTTGATTAACTGAGTCTATACCAAAATGGCTCGAAAACCCAACAAAAAATCTCTGAGATGGCAGAAGGCAGGATATTAATGTAGTGATATCATCTGGATAATAATACAGTATGATCGTGAGCTTAGAGGTTTTTACAGAATTTGAGAAATAAAATGACTGTTTTTCAGGTATCAAAAGGTTATGAAGTAGTTTAAAAGGTGTACTTAAAAGTAGGTGATATAAACACACACATACTTGTGCCTGCATTTGCCACGACGAAACTGCAAAGTGAATCCTTACAAATCCTTAAGGATCAATTCTATTCATAAGAAAATTTGCTCTACAAGGATTAAGTGGACCTGCACAACTTGTGAGGGAGCTCCATAGCTCACAATGCAGGAGGCTATGAAGCAAAAAACCAATGGCTTCTGGGTTGATGAAAAACTCAACATGAGCTTGCAGTGTGCACAGGCAGCCCAACCGAGTCCTGGGCTGCATCAAGAGAAGCGTGGCCAGCAGGGCAAGGGAGGAGATTCTGCCACTTTACTCTGCTCTCCTCAGACCCCACCTGAAGTACTGTGTGCAGTTCTGGAGCCTTCAGCACAGGAAGGACAGGGAAGTGTTGGAGCGGGTCCAGAGGAGGCCACGAAGATGCTCAGAGGGCTGCAGCAGCTCT
>VWZE01009408.1:204259-219579 GCA_013396675.1 Eubucco bourcierii | reverse complement strand
TTTATACACACAGGGAACAGGCAAAACTTGAACACTTCAAGAGGTAACCAGCAAACACAAATGTTATACTGGAAGAGTTTTTTCCGGTCAATGCGCTGCTTGTGGTTGATTATCCCACTTAGCCACTAGATGGACATAGGAAGCTGCTTTCTGCTTATGGCAGAAGGCAATTAGTGATTACAAGAGGCTTTAAGTATTTACTCACAAAAAAATTATCAGACAGTACCCAAAGCACATGGAGGGGTTGCTGTTGGTGGTCTAAAAGCCATTGGAGGCTTTGGAGTTTTCCCAGGCTCTTTTCTCAGGAAGCTGGGAGTCTGGCACAGTCTCTGACCTGGTTCCTCTTGATTCCTGATTCAGCAGAAGCCTTGCAGAGGGGCAGGCAGGATGCAATGCCATGTGCAGCCTTGGCAGGATGTCACATTGGCTGTGCAGGCTGATTGCCTGCAGGTGTTTAGAGCTTGTTCCAGGTGAACTCGAGGCAGTGGAGTTTCCAGGCAGTTCAGGATACAATGAGGCAGCAGCAACAGGCATGAATACAATGGCACAGTGCATGTTGTGTTACCCACTCATGCCTTTTTATCAATACAACCTGAGATTAACGGGCCTTTGGACATAAATTAACCAATCTGACCCATATCAGAGTGAATCTGTCCCACCCACAAGCTGCCAGCTTTGCCGAGAGCTTGTTGTGGCAGATTATGTCAAAGCCTTTGCTGAAGTCCTGGCAGTCTGCATCCACAGCCTGCCCTGCACTCACCAGGAGGGTAACCTGATCATAAGAGCAGATCAGGTTAGTCAGGCAGGACCTGCCCTTCCTAAACCCATGCTGCCTGGGCCTGATCCCTTGGCCATCCTGTAGGTGCTGTGTGATGCCACTCAAGATGTCCTGTTCCATAACCTTGCCTGGCACTGAGGCCAGGCTGACAGGTCTGAAATTTCCTGGTTCCTGCTTGAGGCCCTTCTTGGGGATAGACATCACATCGGCAGCTTCTAGTCTTTGGGGACCTCTCCAGTGAGCCAGGACTGTTGATAAATGATGTAGAGTGGCTTGGTCAACTCATCTGCCAGCTCTCTCAGCACTCTAGGATGGATCCCACCTGGTCCCATGGACTTGTGAGGTTCCAAGTGGCTCAGCAGGTCGTTTAGCACTTCCTCCTGGATTACAGGGGGACTACACAGAAAATAAATCTATACTGGCAGTTGTCCTCAGATATTCTGAGTAAACATCACACTATAGTGTAACACAATGTGTAACATTGAACAGGACAGCGAACATTGCAGGAATTCTCATACAAAATCTTCCTGTTAATTTGGAAATAAACAGACATATATAGTTCTTTGCAGCTGTAACATTTCTTAGGCTGGAGATGTAATCATCCATTAGGCTACTACCTGGTCTGGCCTTTTTCTTTGTACTTCAAAAGGAAAACAGAGATGAAAAAGCATAGAGATTTCCCCCATTCCTTAAAAAAAAACAAAACAAAAAACAAACAAACAAACAAACACAAAAAAACCACAAAAACCCCAAAAAAACCAAAACAAAAGATAGTAACTGAAATCTAAACTGCCTGGTTGATCCCTGGGAAAGAGCAGTTGTTTCATTTCTTCTGTCCTAAAGAAGCTGTTTTCCTAAATATCTAAAATCTGGTGACTAAGAGGCCACCTGTCAAAAAATGTATATTTCTGTGTAGTTCTGTTCTTAGCATTGAAGGTTTTGGAAATTCCATGACAAGAAAATTTAAGTACCTGTAGCGTAAGATGACTTGCAGAAGTCTCTTCCAATCTCAGCCATTCTCTTGTTTTCTGTCCTTTTATTATCTTGAGCTCATTTTTTTTTCTCTCTTGTAATTGTGCATAGCTAGTGAAATCAGGAGGTTTCGAGACCTTGTTAACCTTTGTGCTTCTTTGATTCAATTTCCTCTGAATTCTATAGGTTTTTTATTTCATCTCACAGAAGGCTTCTGAGTGCACCTTTTCAAAATACAGTATAGCCACAGAGCCAGCTGAAGTCCTTAGAGTTGGTAAATGCTAAAGTCACTGCTCTTATTCTAGTTCCCTTGGACAGTGCAGAAAAAACTGATTTCCTACAGGGGAATTTCCTTTGTTGCTATGCTGTGATGATGTCTGTTTGGAAAAGTCTCACAGGACTTCTTGGAAAGTGATGGAATAGCAGTGTAGTGGAGAGATGTTGGGAGACCTCCGAAGTGGCAAATGATGGACCATGGGTGAGAGGGTAAAAAGCATTCTTAAAACCAACTGCATTCATTGTGACCTGAGAAAGCGATGATCTGCCTCTTAGCAGCAAAGTAGAGAGTCGCAGAGTATCCCAAGTAAAGTGTTTACAGGCAAATTAATAGCCTACAGAATTAGAGTATAAGTGCCTAGTGTCATAAATACTAATGGTAGTGAATATCATTTAACTCAGCTATTAGGTCTAATTAACTTGATGTAGACTGTTTGGGAATAATAAGTTAATGTTATATTCCTTGGAATTAGAACATGAAAATGTTGCGCTCCTGTTGGTAAAATGACAGAATTATGTTCAATTACCCATTGGGAGATACACTCAGTATTAAATCCTGCTACCTATGAAAAGCAAACTCAGGTGTGTTCTTATAAATAAATTACTTCATCAATAAAAGCTTCAACCCCTTACTGTAGCAAGGTTGATTTGTGTATTGATGAGTTGGATCTTTGCCTTTATTTTGTTCCATCTTGTTACACACTCAGGAAACCCAGAAAGCATTTGATTTTTTTTTTCCTACTAATATCCGTCTAATTTCCATGTTCTTACAATTTTAAGGGTAGAATGTTGAAAAAACTTCCTAAATACCCCTTTCAAAATTAGAAAAGTTCAAATTCATAACAAAAATTTTCAAATAAAACATTATTTGAAAATAAGATGTCCAGAAGATGGATTCAGTTGTGTTAAATGCAGTTCCGCAGGCAGGAATTGTGCTGTTGATGGCATTATTTGTAAGTACCTTAACCAACAGCTGGAATCAAATGTCTATGCATGACTATTTAACCCAGCAACTAGTATTTGCATATACTGCCTCCCCCTCTGTCTTTTCTTGCTTAGGAGCTTGTCTTTTCCTTCCTAGTGCCTGCTCACAGGTTAGGAAGGATGTTGTATTTTATCTCTGAAGTGAAATGTCTGACTAAAGTTATGTTTTAAAGTTGGTTTCTTGCTGTGTATACATAGACAAATGGAGTCCTTTAAGACAAAGAGTAGAAATAAAGGACATGCATTAGCAACAGTGACAGGAATGATTAATTTCAAGTAGCGGTTCTTTAATGTTCATGTTAACTGTTAGAAATATTTCCCTGCTGAATATCACACACTTCTGCCTATAGTCGAGGCTTGACCCTGTAAAGTTTCACACTTGCATGCATTCTGAAGATTTCAGGATCTCTGTCATAGGCTTCACCTGAGCTCATCTCATCTGGCTTTTTTCCTGGATGGAGTAGCTTATAACTCACCTCAACACAAGTGCAAGATTACACCACTATGTCAACACTACAAATGAAAAAATCACACCACTAATTATTGAAGGACACAAAGCCATGTGGAATTTGTAGGAAAAAAACACTTGTTTCATACTTGTCATTCTGATATTCCGATGCCATGCCATCACAAGGTGATGAAAGAAAAGTACTAGTTATTTTTTCAGACCCATTTATCAACAGAGTACAATACATTTGCTAGTAATAGCTTGACAAAATACATTTGGAGAAATGTGAGCCCACAGAGGCAAGGATTTAACTGCCTTACAGTTTGCAAGTTTCCATAGTTTAATTTCTCCAGCGATAAAAGATCTCTTGTAAACAGGAGAAACTGTTACAGAAATCACACCTCCCAATGTTATTGCTGATGTGCAGCTGAGGTCTAATGAATAAAATCTATTCAACCTTCCTGTTAGTCAACTGCACCTGCTACAGTGCATGGTAATAAATTAAAATTGCATGTTAATGAAAGTGGAGTGGTTTAGTGCTGTATAAATACAGCAGTGTTCCATCAGTTTCCATACCACATTTAAGCAGCCTTCCAACTAAAATACCCTTACTGGTGTACTGTTAAAGAAATCCATTCCATTCATAAAATATTTCTTATGGTGGAGGGAAGGTCAAAATAAACCAACCAAACAGTAAAGTAACTGAATGAGGTGGATTTTGAAGTCATACTTTATAATAGAATTAGGTCACACACACCCCCCTTTTTCTATTTTTTGTGCTAGTTAAGAAACGTCAGAAGGACATCAGCTTCTTCAAACAGCTATTTGTAGTAGAGCTGAACTTTTGAATTAAAAAAAAAAAAAAAGAAAAAAGAAATGAAAGATGCAAAATGCTTTTAATAGTACCCTTTATTGTTATCTTTGAATTCTTACTCCATCAGAGTTTCACTGCCTGGTTGGACCTAATCTTTCAAGCTTTCACTGCAAGGCTAATTTTATATTTTATTTTTCATTGGGAGAATTCTGTAAGACCAGCACATATGGGATGTTTTCTCACTGAAAACTTAACTGATCATTTGATCCAAATTAGGCTCTTCTGTGTATGTAGAATTCCAATGATAGTAAAACTCCTCAAATAAAGGCTGTTCACGGGCCACCAGGGAACACTACCCTGTATTTTGTGAGTAGATTAAAAGTATTACTGTCAGTATTGCTCAGCGTGTAAAACATGCTATGCCAAACCCAGTCCTTAGGGGAAGAGTATACATTTTGTTTTTATATTCCCATTTTCCAGGAACTTCGACAACTTATAAACAAAATTTCAAAGAGCATATTTTTTATGCTCTTTGAATATAATGCAGGCAGTGGATTTGAAGGAAAACAGTCCTAGAGTTATGTGACCTATGGGTTTGAGTGGTTAATTTGTGAAAGAAATCCTGAAAGGTAAAAGAATCCTCTGTTCCTGTTAAGACTTGTGGTCTTCATCAGGTTCTAGTAAGTCTGAGGTTCATTTTGTGTTTTAAACTGGCGATTCAGTTAGTTCTCCCTACCTACTCTAGATTTGTGAGGCCTTTTTCACAAATAAAATTTCACTAGAGGAAAAAAAGGTTAATTCCACAATCAAAAGCAGATCACTGTGAACTGATGAGTATGAGAGGGAAAAAGAGTGGAGAAGAAATCTAGGAAGTATCTTTTCCAACCTCTTTCATCTTCTGATGTCTAAAAATTTAGATAAAGATGCATATCTATAGAAATTCATGTGGAGAATTTTATTATCAATGAATGTATTTGGGATAAATTTATTTTCTTTTTTTACTATCTGTGGGTCATTTCTAGGGGAATTATTATTCTGATTCCAGGTTTATGAACTTTGCCTTTTGTATCACCATCCTTTGAAAATGTCTTAACTTGAAGATAGGAAAATCAAATTTCTCACTTCTAAATGAAATAATTTTCCTTTTACATGAAAATTATCTCCTTTAGAGACTAGAATTTGTGCAAAACAGGAAACACCCTTTGTGAATTATGACAGATACAGAAAAAAAATTGATTTTGTTTTCTAGCAGTACTGAAGTCCACAGCTAACCTCTCGTTAAAAGTCACTCTTTGCAATGATTGAAGGTTCACTTCAAATAAGACTTTGATCTGTCTCTTATAATTTTTGGTTTGGGGTTTTTGGTTGGTTGTTTAGTTTGGTGTTGGGTTTTTTTTTTGGGTTGGTTTTTTTGTTTGTTCTTTTTTCAGTAGAGAAGTGGTTTTGCAGTTTACATTTTACTGTAAGTCAAGTGTGTTCATCTCACTACTGTTGTCATTTTGAGACTTTTGTAACTGAACATTTGAAGCATATTTGTTTTGGTTATTGTGTCTTGACAGTTCAGCAATGATTTCCATTAATATTTAAGCTAGTTAATTGCTTTCCTTACCAGTCCCATTAGCTGCTTCAGCAGAGTGACTGCTAAAAGATAATATGTAAAGGCTCACCAAGTCTTTAATTATGGACTCAAATCCACTTCAATACATGAAAATACCATATAAACGCCCTCTGCCAAGCTATTAGTTTCTTTTTCTACCATCAAAGGTAGCTTTGTTCCCATATCACCATGGTTATTGTGGTCACATCCCTGTTAACCTGTGGTCACAAATATATGTCTGGAAGTAGGCTATTTGAGTAATCCTGTATGCTGCAGCACACTTTGTTTCCCTAAGATAGTTAAGTGGATTCACAGGTTTTCCTGAAAACTGCAGAGTCTAAGGCTCTGCTTGTAAGATTTTCAAAGTGAGTATGACTCTTTCATTACCAAAATGTTATATTCACATGAAGTAAATTCAAAGACAAATAATAAAATGTAGTCTTTCCCACACAATCATGTAATTATTGTTCGGTTTAAGTTTGTGAACCAGTGACTGGCCTCTAGAGGAGAACACCAGAGCAAAAGCTGCGTAATTCAGGGATGTAGTCTGTCAGTCTGTATTCCTGAGTGAGGAAACAAGTTGTTTCTATAATAGAAATTTGTCACAGAATTATTTCAAGGATGTCCTGATTTTCCTTCAGGAACTTTGCTTGCCATGCGTCCATTAACAAGAGCTCTGGAGAATAACTGTTCACAACAGTGATCCCCTTCACTAAATTTCTGTTTTCTGCCTTACTTGCAGGAGCTTGTTTGAGCTGAGATTGTATTTGAGGTGACAGCTGTCCATGCAGGTGATCAAATAAACCCAGAATCTGTACTTATTTACCTATGTCCCCACATGTATTGTGATCTCGTGCCACAAGTAATCTAAGGTTCTAGGTGTAAATTTTAACCAAGAAATTAAAGTAGTTACTGCAAGTTTAAAATAAAATAAAACAAATGAAAGTTAAAATAAAATAATTAAATTGAACTTAGCTGTTGGCTTCTTAAAAACAGTTCACCAAAATGTTATGATAGCCTATTTTCCAGCTTTCATCACTTCACAGTTCTAAATTGTCTCCCAACTAGAATGATGGCTTTTAACATTTTTTAACATATTTGCTCACTTGGAGAGGCATCTCATGCTAGGTAGGATAGGGACTCTACTGTAGTTCACAGAACCACAGAACCTTAGAGGTTTGAAGGGATCTCCAGAGATCATCAAGTCCAACTCCCTGCCAAGGCAGGATCACCCAGGGTAGTTTGCAAAGGAATGCATCCAGGTGACTTTGGAAAGTCTCCAGAGAAGAAAGTTCTTCAACTCCTTACTGTTTAGATGCTAAGTCTTAGTGATGTGTTTGCCTTGAAGATGTAGCACTTCACTACACCAGTTAAAATTGCTACTTTGTGGTGACTTTTGCCTTGACAACTGCTTTTTTCCCATGGTGGTTTTGGGGTTTTATGTAAAGTACCATTTGTATTCAGCATTCTTTTAAAATAAAATCAAACAGCTAAACTGTCAGGAAATCTGGTCCACTCTGTTAGATAAAGGCATATGAAACGCGGAATATTTTCCCTTTTCTATCCGCTGTGGGTTTCCAGTTCTGCATTATATGATATGGCAAATTGCAGAAGATGTAACTAAATATTGTGTTTGTGGTAGACAAGCAGTATCAAAGGGAGAGAAAGTGTATTTGTGATGAAATCTGCCTATAAGAATCAGCAATTAAAAGTTCTGCATCATTCAGTCGTAACCTTTTCACGTCCTGTCTGAACATGCCCTCTAATCTTAAAACATGTTAGTCATTATATGTAATAGGTCAGAGGATAATGTTAAACTCTAAATCAGTTTCTTCTCTAATCTTTTAAACCTTTAATGCCTTCTTTCAGCCAGAAATGCAATTAGAATTTGCAGCAACAGGATGGACGGTATCTTTTTGTGCTTTCTGCTTATAATCATAAAAAAAAGAAATATCTTTTACCATTATTTTTCAAATCCAAGTGGATTATTAGATCCAGGGAGAAACTTAAAAAAGGTATGTTGTGACCTCATTAGAACTACTTGCTGTTGCTACCATGAATTGTAGGTTTCTTAGCTTCTTAATGATAGCGTTTCCTTAGCAGCTTTCCTCTGTGGATCTTTAAGAGGTTTAATTATTTAGTATTAGTAGTAGATTAAATTAATTAGCTAAGCCTTATAATATACCTTTGTAAAAGAACCAGAACGTTTTCACTCTTATATTGGGAGGAAAAATGTCACAAAGCCTTTAACACATCTCATAAAACTTGTGAGGTAGACTCAGATATGGGCACTTCAGATGGCTGACCTGATTTTCATCGATGTTGCATATGTGAAGTCTAAATTGGCTCTTGGAGGAGGCTGTTCTAACTGATTTGCCCACAGCTGACTGGTGACCCAGATCACCTAACTCTCAGTCCCTTGCTTCACTGTCTTCACTGCCGTGTGAAAAATAACATTTTTCATTATCATTAAGACCTTCCTGACACATTGTCTCTGATCTACCAGAAAAAAAATTAAACTCATAGACACAGAAGATAATCAAGCAATGTTTGGATAGAAAATCCAGTCTACTATGGTGAAATGGAATAAAAATGGGGGATAAATATATGGGAAATTAATAATAACACAAATAAATAAATGAGACGTGTGTGTTTAACACCAGCAACGACATTGAAGAAAATTGATGTGAAGAAAAGAACTAGGTTTTTGCCACTTTTTCTCAGTTAAAATATAAACAGATTTGGCTGAAGCTGTTTCATTAAAATCTGCTTTAGAATGAAGTCACTGCCACTGAAGCTAGTAAAAAATATTCCTCATTCTTTCCCCAGAGCTAACGGAAAAAACCTTTCCCTCAAATCCACGTGCGCTCTATGTCATATGCAGTTTTTGACCAGTGTAAAAAAGCTATGAAAGCAAAGAAAAAAAGAACTATAATCATCAAGAGTTCTGACACTGCCCATCACAGAAAAACAATGGGGGAAAAAAAAAAAAAAAAGCATAGTGAAATGCTTTTACAGGTTTTGGTGTATTTTTTAATCATTGAACTTCCAAATTCTGTGAGCAGATGGGGTAACTTAAAAATAGGAGCCATGTCTTTTGCAGTTAACACTGAATTCTTGAAGAAGTTTGGGCTGGGCTATTTCAAGGGAGAATGATATGAGACCTTTAAATAATATACCTTGATTTTCTTTTTTCCTCTACTTCTGTGAAAGAAAGAAATAATAAATGGTTGTACCTTTAAGATCTTGAATATATAGTAGATGAAACATGGTTTATATTGGCATTAGTATAAAACCTGGGCACCTCTACTCTGTTAGTTGTTTGGCCTGGCTTACAGAAGAAACTCACAGACTGCATCTTGTGAGAGGCTTCTCAATAATACATAATGAATTAACTAGAAGGAGGTTAACAAAACAGTAGGTGTCAGCACATAAACCTTTTCCATTAAGCACTAACTGCATGAATTGCCACTCTTTCTCTTCTTTTAGAGATAGGAATAGATTCATTAAAGTAATTCTAAATATTTTATCACCTTTAATGTACTCGTATAGACAAGACTTTGCAATATAGACTCAGACATAATCCCTAAATGAACTCTTCCCTTCATAAAATCTCTCATTAATCTGTCTAAAATAAAGGATGTATGACCGTTTGCTCGATACAAACTCTGCCAAACCATTGGTGTGTTGGTTTCTGTGTAATAAAATGAAGTAGCCTAAACTACGGAGTTAAAAAACATTGATGACAAAAAATGATGATTTTTGAAGCTAACGGAACACTTGCCTTATTTTCTATGGAGAAATAAGATTGGGGGGGGGCAGGGAAGAAGGGAGTGTTTGAGGCAATGAATACCATTTGAATTAAAATAGGTGACCACAGACTGCACTCACCACCCTTCTGAAACAGAATGAAATTCTTCTTTCATGTAATGACATGCTGAACCTCATCAAAACCAGTCTTAATTTCCTTTTGATTTCAACTGTGTAACTGATGAGCCATTCTCTTTGGAGTGACTAATTGCTATTTAGGTTATGTGTGCTACCTTGATAACAAAATTATCTTCTCTTCAATAGTCTTCGACATGCTGTGGCATCTTGTGGAACAAATCACACTTAGCCTACAGAAAAAGAGCACTGTTATTCTGCTTTCTGACAGAACTAGTGACTGAGGTATTTGGAAGGGCTAAACCTCCAGAAGTAGCATTCAAACCAGCTAGGGAGGACTAGCAGTGCAGATGGCCTCACATAACTGTTTTATACACATTTCCAAAAGTCTTTGGGGACTCATAAGATGTGAATTTCACTTGTCTCTGAATATTACCAGTCTGTTTTCTTGGGATTGTTTGAGGGGTAAAATAAGGGTTAAAGAGGCTGCTGGGTCTAAATTTTAGAAGACAACAAACATCTTCCCTTTAAAGCAAAGCAGTTAAATTAAGTTCCACTATACTTCATTTCTGATTCCTCCTTAGTAAGCAGAACAGTAGCACACCTGCACATCTTCTGTTCCACCGGCTGACATTTATCTGAAACACAGTTAACAAAATGTTCAGTTTTCACATCTAGAATACCTGTATCTTTCAGGACACTGAAATGTTGAAGTTCATTGTTTGCTTCCCCTACATTCACCATGAAACTAGACGAGGGAAACTGATGGAGAGCAAGGTAAACACCCTATGTTAGATAAGTGGAATGAAGAATTAGATATTCATTTTCCAAGTCTTGTGAAACTCAGGTTCACTCTGATTCCCAGGTAGATGAAATGGAAGCACAACTGCCCTTCTCTCCTTCTTTACCATCTCCTGTACCCACTAAGGGAAGAATGCAGTTCTGTGTTAAGTCATAAACTAGATAACTGTACAGTCTAATGGTCCTCTAATACTTGCCAGATATTAAAATATAAGACTATTACATCTTAATTTGAATTGTGTGCTCTGTAAAGTGTCAGCTAAAAATAAACCCAAGGTCACCTGCTGCCAAGAAGCTGTAGTGGTAATGCAGTATTAACTGTCTGTTACTAGCAAAGAACAGAGCAGCCTCTACCTAAATCAGTTTCTTTGGAAACATGTTGAACCACATGTGTCTCAAATATATGTGTGCCCTTTCAATCAGCATGACTAATGCAGTTGGTTACATCTTCTACCCAGAAAACAGTTACTTATTTGTGACAGCCTGTGCTGGTTTGAGGCTAATTGGAATATTTTAATTAAAAAAATTAGATTACAGGCTGTGAAAAGAAGACAAAGGTGATGTCTACTTCACCCTTAGGCTTGCTGAGATGTATAAAAACAAGGACACAAACATTGATAACAGAGAGTCTCTCCCTCTCTCTGGGAGTCAGTTTGTCTTTTGGCATTCTGCTGTGTAACCTAACTAATCATTTTGCTTCTAACCCCCCTTGCTGATCCTCCAAACTCACCTTGCATGTAAGGCAGACCCTGGGATAAGGTGGAGAGGAGGAAAGAAGGTGGAAGGGTGATTTGGAGCCCGTCCTGGGGACTCTGATTTCTGGGAGGGGTATTGTGTTTCTGTATTACCTTTAACTTGTATATTTCTGTAAATATTCATGTATATTGTGAGTATATCTGCTTGTAAGTTGTGCTAAGCTGTAAATATAGCTTCATTCCTTAACTTCCAGCCAGTTGAGTCTAGTCTGGGTGATTACATTGTGTGGTGGGGCAGCTAACTCCCAAACTATCACACAACCATATGAGAATGCCATGGGGAGAAGGTTTTGATGCTCTTTTTCAAAGGGTCCTGGTTGTTCACTTTAGAACAGTAATACAATTTCAAGAATTATGATTATGGTGTAATGGAAATATCCACAACAATTGAAAAGGGCTCAGGGAGAATGGAGAACATTCTCAAAGTGCAAGAGAGAAGACAGATGAAAGAGCAACTCCTATTTCTGGAGAAATGTTAGGCAAGCATCTGAAGAAAATGTGATGGACAGATGGAAGCATACTAAGGGGAAATAGTGATTTGAATGAAGAAAAATACTTTGCCTTGGAAGAACAACGAGAGTAAGGAATATGACCCTATGGCTAAAGCTTTCATCTTTCTGTCAGGTGCCTGTGCATGAAAATGTAGCATCCTCTCTACAGACTGTTGTAGATAAAGAGGTAATGCTTAAAAAGCTACTGTGGGGAGCTTTTCCTTTGTAGGCTGTCTATTCAGAATCTCTTAAGTGACACATTATAAAACTTAACTTTACATGAAGTGTAGTGGAGGAAGGAAAGGCAGAGTCAGAATCTCAAAGTGTTTAATGTTCATTGATGTGCCTCAGACTCTCTTGGTGTAAAGATCTGCTCTGTGAGGTAGTGCAACTGATACTAACAAAGGTCCACGGTTTTATTTTAAATGAAGCAAATTAGTTAAGCTGGATTTCACATTGGAAATCCATACATGGCTAGCTATAGCCAGACCTGAAGAGGACACACGGATTATGATGGATGTCACTGAAAGAACTGTGATTGTCGGAATACTCCCATAAGCAGGTTGCAAAGGGTTGGTGAATAATATCTGAAGACGAAGGATCCTTAATCATCATTTGGGAAAAAAAGTTGTGCTGTTGTTTTACTCCAAGTTTGTCATTTTTCATAGTTTTGTTTTTTTTTCACATACAATTTTAGAGCAACCAGATGTTTGTTAATTCACAGAGCACACATTTAGTTTTCCTGTAATGTTTAACAAGGACTTGAGCTGGGATATTCATCTGTAGATAACCAATTATAGAATCATAGAATGGTAAGGTTGGAAGGGACCTCAAGGATCATCTAGTTCCANAGTCTAAATCTTCCCTCTGCCAGTTTAAACCCATTGCCCCTCGTCCTGTCATTACAAGACCTTGTAAATAATCCCTCCTCAGCCTTCCTGTATGCTCCCTTCAGATACTGGAAGGCTGCTGTAAGGTCCCCTCGAAGCCTTCTCTTCTCCAGGCTGAAGAGCCCCAACTCTCTCAGCCTGTCCTCATAGAAGAGCTGCTCCAGCCCTCTGATCACCTTCGTGGCCCTCCTCTGGACCCACTCCAACACTTCCATGTCCTTCCTATGCTGGGGGCTCCAAAACTGCACACAGTACTCCAGATGGGGTCTGACAAGAGCAGAATAAAGGGAGAGAATCCCCTCCCCTGCCCTACTGGCCACACTGCTCTTGATGCAGCCCAGGACACACTTGTTGTCTGGGCTGCACACACACACTGCAGGCTCATGTTGAGCTTTTCATCAACCCAGATCATTGTGTACAGTTATTTATGCTTATTGAGTGCGTAGAAGGTTTATAAATACTGTGGTATACCTGAGTGTAGTGGGGATGGAACACTGTAAATATAAGTAAGTGTATGTACGTCACTACCCAATGACCCTAGAATAATAGCCAAAGAATCAAGATGTGTTTCAAACGGGTTATGATAAGTAGCTTATACATAAATACCAATAACTTCCACAAAACAAATAGAAAACCCTTTAAATATATTAAGATACTGTATTAAAATGGTATTCCTGCTATTGATATCTTTGTACCAATTATACTTTGGTATGAAGTCAAAAAGGGAATGCCATGGAAGAGAAAGACTTGGCACTCTTCTGAGCATGTAGTGTGATTAAACATGAATGACTTGAAGTGTTTTCAGGAAGCTGGAAAAAAAATCAATGTAATAACAGAATTGCAGTGTGTGGAATAGAAGAACATTTTTCTTGCAATAATCTATCTTCTTTCAAGTTTACACACTGACACTTCCAAAACGCCTAAGAATAATGTGAGAGAGTTAACAGTAACTTTGTCCACATTAAGCCTGTCAGGCTGGTTACATAACATGTCCAATGTGAAAGCTTCTCCAGAGGTCTCATAACTGCGAATTCTTGTGGGACCTTTGAATTCAACTGTAGTTTAGTCAGCAGATCATAGGATGTGTTTTTTCAGGGTCCATGTGAAATCAAATCATCCCAATCTGGCAAGTAACAACCACACAGCTGGTGTGGTTGCCTCTGTACAGAGCAGCCTAGATTAGCTAATTCTTTTAACTGTACAAAACCTCCTATGGCTAGGATTTCTAATTTAAACAGGTAGCAAAAACAACAGACCTATTTCTGCAAGAAATTATTCCTCAAATTAATCCAAAATCTTTGAATAAATTCATGGTTTTGTTCTTAGAACTTTGTTTCAAGAGAAAACAAACATGAAAGATAGGGCAAAGTCCTGACAACTTTAGGTTAGCCTGTTTTAACGCACTTTGCAGAGAGTATAACTCTTTCAGAACAAGTTTTAATTTTAATTTTTTTTTTTTTAAATATTTTGTTCTGACTACCTCAAAGGACATCATAGAGAGAGGTTGGTGCCATTCTCTTCTCACGGGTAATTAGCAATAGAGTAAGAGAGAATGGCCTCAAGCTGCAACAGGGCAGGTTTACAATGGACATCAGGAAGAATTTTTTCACAGCTGGAGTGGTCAAGCATTGGAATGGGCTGCCCAGGGAGGTGGTTGAGTCACCGACCCTGGATCTGTTTAAAGGCTGTTTAGATATGATTCTTGAGGGTATGGTTTAGGGGTGAACTTTGTAGAGTGAAGTTAGTGGTTGAGCTTGATGATCCCAAGTGCCTTTTCCAACCTGAATATTTCTGTGATTCTGCGAATACCCAACCTAAAGCAAGTTTTAAAAGTACTTGTTTTGAGACAAAACAAATTGTCTTTAGATAAATGTATTTCCCTTATGAAGTTTATAATGTTGTTGCCTTAAATTAGAGAAAATAAATACCAGACATTTATTGAAATCTCAAAATCTCTGTAAAATGGAATTCTTGTTTTCAAAATCGCTCTACATTTTAAAATTAGGCCTTAGGAGTAAACTGGAAATAGTATCTGGAAATAAGGGGGAAAAATTTTAAAAGATAGTTCTTTCTGCTGTCATTAGTTAATACCTCTTAAGGAAAGGTTGAGGGTTTGAAAAAACTTTATATTGATTTAGGACTTCTATATTTTGGGGGTTATCTCTGAATGTCATTGAAAGAAATAATTGTTGCAAACTTTTGCCAGGAGTGACTGTTACAGTGGTGCATTTCAGACTGTGAGTATTCTCAATGTCTTGAATGAAACTGTGTGTTCAAGTTGGAAACTACAGACCAGTCAGCCTCACCTCTGTGCCTGGCAAGATCATGGAGCAGATCCTGCTGAAAGTCCTGCTAAGGCAAATGGAAAACAAAGCAGAGGTGATTGGTGGGAACCAGCATGGCTTCACCAAGGGCAGATCTTGCCTGACAAATTTAGTGGCTTTCTATGATGAAGTCACAGCGACAGTGGACAAGGGAAAGGCAGCTGATGTCATCTACCTGGACCTGAGTAAAGCATTTGACTCTGTCCCACATGACATCCTGGTCACCAAACTGGAAAAGCATGGACTTGATGGATGGACCACTCGCTGGATAAGGAATTGGCTGGATGGTCGAACCCAGAGAGTGG
>VWZE01009408.1:191159-203473 GCA_013396675.1 Eubucco bourcierii | reverse complement strand
ATTCTATGATTCTATGATTCTATGATTTCAGCCAGTAAAAACCCTTTTCCTTCTAAATTATGAGTAAACCAAGCATGAAGATATGTACCAGGGACATGCCTGCTCCTTAAATATCTGTTTTCTGTATTGATGTTTATAGGACTGAACTAGCATGGTTTTTGTACTAGTTGAAGAAAAATGGACACTAATAATAATAATAATAACAAAAACACAAACACCAACCAAAAAAAAAGCCCCAAACAAACAGAAATATATTTTCTGTTTGGAAACCTTGCTTTCTGTCATGGAATCAAACTCCTAAAAAGTACAACTTTTAATCTTAGAGAACCAATCTTGATGTTTCTGTAAGGGAGGAAGTGGTTTGAAAATATTAGAATATATGTTTTATAAAATGGGGTGGCTTGGCCCTGATAGGGCCAGATGCCAAGAAAAGAAGCTCTATCATTTCCCTTCATAGATGGACAGGGAAGCAGAGAAATATAATCACCTTGAGTCAAGACAGAAACAATTTAATAGGATGAGAAGCAAAAGCAAATACCACGTGTCAAAGCAAAAGTAAACAAAGATATTGTTCTCTACTTCCCCTCAACAGACAGTGTTGGGTCACTGTCCAGGAAGCAGGGCTTCAATACCCAGAACATGTGTTCCAGAGGGCAAATGGCACCAACAAATGCCACCTACTCTTCTTTCTTTCACGTAGCTTATATATCTGAGCTGATGTCATATGGTATGGAATACTCCTTTGGTCAGTTTGGGTGTGCTGGCCCAGCAGTGTCCCCTCCCAAGGTCTTGCTCACCTCTCAGCATACTCTTGAGAGGGAAATGTTGTAAAAGCACAGCTTTGATGCTTGGCTCAGCAGCAACCAACACTGGTGTGTTATCAATATGCAGCTACACCACTGCAAAACACAGCAGCAGAAAGACGCTATGGGGAGAATTAACCCTAGCTCAGTCATATCCAGTCCATAAAATTAAACTTTAGTTTGTGCAGATAGTGTTAGTGGTTAATAATTTTAGCTCTCTTCAGTTTTACACCTGAAGTGGTAACTTTAAATGGAAGCCAATCTGAACTGTTTTGGTTTGTTGATTGTTTACCGTAGCAAAAACAGAAAATAAACTCAATTAAATAACTGAATTAAAAACATTCCCTTGCACCTGGAAGTAGGACAGGAAAGCAATATAGATTTCTTTTCTTAGCATTACTCTTTCTTTTTTAATATTTGTGTGTTTCGTGTAGGAATTAGTAACTCCCAGGAAAGGTAACTTGACTATCTATACACCATGATGTTGCAAAAGCTGATTTAAATCTCTAGCTTGGTTCAAGGAGAGTATGGTTTACAGAGAAAAGGCAGTATCAGATCTGAGACAGCTTTAATGCATAAGACTTGTAATTGGCATCTATCAGGGAAGTTAAATGATTTGATTAACTATTACTTTTCAAAAAAATCTGTGAATGTGAACAAAGCACTTAGCCCATGGGTATAATAGACTTAAGTCTGTTTTATATTTATGTAGCAGGCCATAGAAGACATTTCTTTATGTAAAGAGTTCTCGAAGAAGGATTCCAAACTGCATCCCTTTTTCCTTGGCTGTGTTTCTTGCAGCCACAGCTGGAAGTTGTTATAGAGGAAGATAAAACTAGCAGTTATTTCAGACACTATTATTGAAGTTACTTTTAGGGAATGTTCTCAGCATTGGATGTCATAGCAGCTTCTCCCTTGTTTGGAATTTTAAAAAGAAACTCTAATGCACTGGGGAATCAAATCCATTAACTCTTACAAACAACAGTAGCTTCTTCAAGTTACCTTCAAAGATGATGGTTGGGAAAAATGTAGTGAATTGGTGAGGATATAGCAGAGAATCACCACTTACACCCACAGTTTCCTGAAATAGAATTAGAAACCATGATCAGAAGTGTGTTAACATATCTCAGTCTCCCCACCTTGAAAGCCCTCAATGATCTCAATTCACAAAACTCAAAGCTCCCTGATCCTACCTCAGAGCATCACTCTGCTCTTCCAGCAAATTTTGCAAAGAGTGAAAACAGATGGGTTTTCTCTCCTCCTTGCTGAAGAATGATGAAATACTTGAAGATGTTTTCTTGCAATTGAATCTTGAAGAGATAATTTCACTGTCCTGGTCCTAGCACCTTACAGTGCTAATTTCATTTGGAGATGAATGATTTTGTGTAGAGAATCTTTTTTTTTTTTTTCTCTCTTTGGGGGAAAAAAAAAAAAAAAAGGTAAATCCACACACAGGGGAAAATTCAGTCTCTAAGGATTTTTCAAGATCAAAGTTCCCATTGCATGAAATCTTTACCAGAGCATCTCATTAGATGGCTCAGTCCAATGTGGAACTGTCTTTAACCTTCCACCGCACAGAGTAAGTGATCAACTAGTTGCAAGATTTCATGTCTTAATCATGTCTCATAATGAGTCCTTAATGATGGAAGACAGAGGGGGAAAGATAGTCATATTCTTCCCATTTCCTCTTTGAAATAGCTTCAACTGACCTTTCCTAAATGACCCTCATATTAGGTTCGTAATAACTTATAATTAATGTTTTCTGTGTGATACTCTGCATTTGAAATCCGATGTCTTCTCCCTAATACCCAGCAATTATTGTATTCAGTCACAGTTGCTTTTTGAACCTGACTTCAGCACTGGATGTGGGGGGGTCTTATCAAATTAATTTTTTTAGGAGGTGTAATATAAGTGCAATATACTGCTAGAGAAAAAGTGAAGATGTAAATTTGTGTTAGATATGCAGAGAGTATTCAAAATACCCTCCTATGATTAATTTGTAGCAAATTTTGCTGAAGACTATTAAAGGTTATTATCAATGAGTCACGCTGCAAAATCTGTAGAGATAAATTTCATGCTGCCTTTCATCACTGTTGCGTGTTAAGTTTACCAAAATGTGTGTTTACCTTTGCACAGCATTTATAGTTCATCAGTAACAGCATTGCTTATTGTACTATCATAACTTTGTATGGATTTGACATTAAAATTGGTTAACTCTGTAGCAACAAATTTATTTTTTTCAAGACTTAAGGAAGACACAAAGTTATTTGTGTACACAAAATGGGTCCTTTCCTCTCTGATGAATCTGCGTAAGTTCAAGAGTTCCCATTATTAACAGGAACATCTCTAATCCCATCTGCTCTGAGTTTGAGCTGTTTCCAGTCAATCTTTTAGTCTAAAATGTATTTTATATATATATAGGTAGCTGAGGACTGAGATATAATCGTCTGTGGCTACCACAAACATATTTACATTGGATATCTGTTTCTGTTTTTTTTAGGATAAGTATTACTTAATTTTGGACGAAGCTGCCCCATGTTTCTTGTGCTGCCTGTAGTAAAGTTTCTTGTTCTAGTTCTTCCTGAATTTCAGTTCAAATGCAGGGCACAGGAAACCAGTGGCTATTCCTGCCTTTTTTTGTATAATTACAATATTAATTCTCCCTTTTCAGAATTATTAGTGCACTTAGTAGTCTGCACTTCATCGGCTTACTTGGTAAACATAATTTATTGGTATGATTTTTAGTGGTGTTGCTTCTGATTGTTATAGCTTCACATTTCATGCAGTTTCAGGTGTAATTCTTTGCACAAAGAGATGTGGTTTAATGTCTGTCTCATTAGAAGATCTAAGTAGCTCACCATTTGGTGTCCAGTTCCATGGTTTTAAGCAGTATAGAATGAACTGATGCACTCTGCTGAGTTCTCAAAGTCTGGGCAGTAACCATCTGTCTCAATCCTCTTGAGATTTGTGTGTATACACCCTAGTGGATGAGGTGACTTGAGCACTGTCACTAAAGATAGAATCTCCAAATTATATAGTTGCCAAACTAAAATAAACCTCTGAGGATGGAAGAATCTTTTGTTTTTTTCTGTCCCTTTTGGAAGCTTCTAGCTTAAATGTTGGATGTTTTCTCATGAAAAGAGCAACAGATGTTTCTTGCAGTAGAGGATTCTTCCTCAAACGTAAAGACATCTATACAAGCTATGGCAGCACCCTCCAATTTCAAGACACTTACTCAAGCTATGATAGCACTTAAATGTTTTCAAAACAGTTCTAATAAACCTTTTTTTTTTTTTTCATATGGGCAAAACATATTTTTCTCTAGCTATATTTAGAGCTTGGCTCATTAATTAGAAATGCATATCTGTTGAGTGTATCTGCCAGAAATACTGTGATAGAAATTTATCCACAAAATGTACTTCCCAAGCAGTAACTTTAATACTAGACTGATCCCTAAACAAATTCAGTTCCAACTAATAATGAAAATTTCCAAGTTTTAAATCAAAGTGGTTTGGAATGTATTGCTAAAGCAAATCATTTACGAAATCAAATCACAAGCAACAGATTAAAAGTGTTGCTGCCTTTGACTCACAGACAGAATTTCTGCTAAATCTCTGACCTTTGAAGTCTTCAACTACTTATTAGAACCTGAGTTTTCACCCCTGAATTTCTTTACTGAGCTTACTTAAGAACTTATAGCAATCCTTCAGCTAAAGGTCACAAAGTTATGTGGTGTTATCTGAGGTTTTATTATTTCCTGGTAAACTATGACATTTATAAAATGTCAGCATCTGAGAAAATCAGGCCTGTAGGAGCATGGAGGAAGAATTGGGGGGAAAAAAACCTGCTTCCTTTGGCAGTTACATCAGTCAGTGGTGGCTCAGAGTTCTAAATGTAATCACAACAAATAATACAGCATTCTCTATTGTTTTACAGGTATCAGTAAGTGATTAGACATGTGTGTGAGTAACCTTAGGAATAAAAATTAAGTTGTGGATGGAGAAGTAACATGAAAAATAAAGAAGGGAAAATGCAGAATTAGAGGTATCTTGCAGAACACATAACCAAAGGTCTGACAGTGATTGAGTTGGCAGAGTTGGTAGTCAAAAGGAGTAGGATTATGCCTGCAGTAGCATCTAGAGTCCACTTGGCATCAGGGCTTCTAGTGAGATGAGGCATAAATATTCACTGTGAAAGTGGTTTGGTTCTCACAAAATGAGAGACAATTAATCAAGAAGTTAAAGTCACAGTTATAAAAAGCCCAGAAGTGCAACACATTTACAAACAAGCCTTCTGTGTAATCCTCAGTATTCTTTTGTCACCTGGAATTGGACTAACCTCCTAATAACAACTAGGAGCAATTCAAACCACAGGCTTATCCCCCTTGCAAGGATTTTGCTGACGGGTTTGTTACTCGAATTCCAAAAGACTTTTTGCTCACAAACTGAATTCTGCAAAATATGTGTACAGATTTCTCCTCCCCTCTGCCCTAATTTATCATATTAACATAATTTTCTGTTCAAAACAAAGCAAACCAGAAAATTCACCTCACAATGTATGTATTTGCAGTTAAAATGGAACCTGTACTTTACACACAGCAACATAACCTGGTCTAGCGTGAGATATCCCTGCCCATAGCAGGGGGGCTGGACCTGGATGATCTTTGAGGTCCCTGACAATTCTGTGATACTTCCATAGTATTAATACAATTTAACATCTCTGTGAACATTCTTGTCTGTTTACTTCTGGGTGTTGCTATGTTATGTGAAATTAAAGTGGGGTTAGACATCTAATAAAAGATGGCAATTCTACTTCAGCATTTTAGAGCATTTGGCAATTTATACTTAACTGCTGCTCATTGAGACAATTTTTTTAAAATTTAACTAATATGCATTTTTTTTATATGATTGCAATGGAAAAGAATGAAAACCATGAAAACAGAAAGAAAGTATCAGGAGTGAACACGGGGCTGGGAAGGGATGGGATCCATTCCAAAAGCCATGAGAAATACAAGGTGTGTTTGTCTGTGTTTAGACTTGTTCTCTTGGCTCCCTTTATTGTCAAAGGAGAGAAACAGGGATAGTGATTTATTCTTTTCCTAGAACTGATATCTAAACTAGGATGAAACTTCTATTTTTAAAATGTGCTTCTTTTTTTTATTTACCAGCTCTGTCAACTTGCTTTGAGAAGCAGATCCAGATGTACACTTTCTATAAAGACACACGAAACAGACTAAAATAGATTCAATATCTGTTGCCAGCAAAAGGCAGCTAAAAATCATCCAGGAAACACAGGCTTTATTTTCTTCACACCTTGCTAATTCAACAGATTTGTGGCTGCCATTCTGTGCCACTTAAATTGCATTTTTATGCCTTTTGACACTTTGGATTTTTTATTTTAGGAAGTAAGAGTCTGATCTTATTGTCATCCTTTGCAGTTAACGAGTTGCAGAAGTAAGAAAATTATGTATGAGCAGTCAGCATTGGCCACTAAGAACTGGGTCAAATATCTACCTATGCTACCTCTGCTGCAGTGTCAATCTAATGAGATAGTGAGGAAAGGATGGAATTTACTTGGATGCTGATAAAGATAGTGCAATTGTGCCTTTCCCTACATACAATTATTTTCTTTTCTTGAAATTAGTGGATATACTGCCATGTTCAAACAGTTTTCCATGTTTACTACTATATGCACTAGTTCTTTTGCAGTATTATCACAGTGTGCCCAGGAACTGATAAGGCAACTTCACCTTCAAAGGAAGGCAATCCTGTAAAGAGTAATTTGCCTTTTGAAACCATCATTGATTTTTACAGAATCACAGAACCTTAGAGGTTGGAAGAGGCCTCCAGAGATCAAGTCCAACCTCTGTCAAGGCAGGATCATCTAGGGTAGTTAGCATAGGAATGCATCTAGGCAGGTTTTGAAAGTTTCCAGAGAAACTTTCAGCCATTTCCTTACATTAGTAGATGTGTACAGGTGAGAAAGTGACTCATTATTTTCAATATAACAGCAAGATCCTTTCCCTTCTTCCATTTTGCCTTACTCTGTGTTTGTAGTGTGGTGGTGTATGTTGCAGGACTCAACAATATATGTGTACGAAATAAAACAAATAGCGTACAGCATCTGCCCCTTATAAAAGCATTCTCCAGTCAGTGCTAAGCACTATAAGCAGCAACAGCCCATAGGAATTTGAGTGCATCCTGATAAAAGCTACCTAGCTAGTGCAGGAGCCATATTAGACAGGAACAGCCTGGAGCACTGAGGAGGATGCTCAGAAAGGACAGTCATAGAATTAACCAGGTTGGAAAAGATCTTTGAGATCATCAAGTCAAATCTATCACCTAACACCTTCTAATTAATTAAACCAAGGCATTGAGGGCCTCATCCAGTCTTCTTTTAAACACCTCCAGGGATTGTGACTCCACCACCTCTGTGGGCAGCCCGTTCCAATAGCCAATCGCTCTTTCTCAGTCACCACCACTTTCAAGTTCCTTTCCGCAGCCCTACTGAAGACATCTGTTCCTAAGCTGATATTCATCTCTGTCATGGAAGGCCATGGAAGGTCTTGTCCAGACATATTCCCTGCTCCTTCTCTCTTTTGCTGATGGAAGAAGCAACCAAAGGAAAGGGAGACAAAGTCCTGGTGCCTTCAAGTCTCCTTCTCTCCTTCCAAGCAGTGTACCCACACATGTTTATGCACTTGTATTCTACCCTAAAAGGGTAAAAGCAAGCCCTGACTTTACCTAATATGGTCAAGTTGCCATTCTGATTGACAAATCTGTGGTCAAAGAACCATTAGTCTTAGACTCCATTGATAAAAGAGATGAGCAGGCAAACACAACATTCTCTCTCTGTGCTTCTGCCATTGCTTCTACCTCATTGCTCTCTGCTGTTGTACCTGCCGTGTTCTGCCTGCTACATAATAACAATCCCTGATTCTTTGGATTTGTCTACCTGGAAACCTGCCATGCCTCAAGTTTACCAGGATTAGGCATTAAGTAGCTTCACATGGTAGGCTCACTTAGCCAGCATATTGTGCCCGTCCGCAAGACATCCTGCCTGCACCTCTGCAAACCTCCGCACCAAGTCTGGAGTCCAAGAGAAGCCAGAATCAGATCAGAGATCATCTGCCACTCTCCCAGGACTCTGTTAAAGCCTGGGAAGATAAACAAATATTAAGACACCGACAGAACTCCCTGCAAGTGTTTGGGTACTGTTTGTAAAGTGTAGTTAGCTCCAAGAATCAGGAGATAATATTTTTGTGAGTGAATGCTTACAGTCTCTAAGTGAATCCAAGTCCCTTCTACCCTAAGCAGAAAGGAGCTTCTAGAGTCCCTCTAGTGGGCAAGCGGTATAATCGGCTGCAAAAAACTCTTTTTAGTTCAATTAAGTTTAATCTTTGTTTTATTATTGCTAGTCTTAAGTGCTCTAGATCCTCTGTTTTCCTCATGACCATGCAAAGAACCTGATTAAAAATAGGTAATGTGGTGAAATTAAGTACATTAATATCAGAAATAATAAACAATATTCATTTTTTAATAAATACATTCTGCCTTACCATTACAATCTCGATCCTCCAAATTGCTGTTTCTCATGAGAATCCAGGGGAAAGAACCAGAGTCAGATCATACTGTCTAAGACTCTTCTATCATCATCTGTGTAAACAAAGCCTAGATTGTGACTGTCAGTTTGAGTAGCTGCAAAAACTGTGCAGCTCTTATTAATTCAAAATGTTTGATAAACGTTTTCATCAAACAGCATGACTAAGAGAAATCTATTTGCAAACAACTGATGAACAAACCAAAGCAAAATAATTCCATTTCCTATAAAAAAAAATAACAAAACAGAAGGAATACACATTGTCACAGAGTATGGAAAACTTCAGCTAAACCTCCTCAGACCTGGGATTTGGAACTGCTGTAGTGTCGATCTGCCATTTGAAAGTGTCATTAAGTAGCTGAGTAGTTCTTGGGTTGCTTTTCATACAAGCATATTTGTTAGCAAAGGTTGTATGTGATTTAAGTTGATAGCAGGCTGGTGGCAGTGCTCTCTTTACCTTCAGTAGCCGAGGTTGTTTGAATAAATTGCATGTCATTATGAAGTCCACCAGAAATCAAGTGTTAGAAAAATAAAGCCTTCATGGCCTCACAATGAAAGAAATGAATTAATATCAGTTTTGTGCCTCCAGCTGTACATCCCCTTCATTATGCAGGAAAGAAGTCGGTGTACCTGCCAGCTGTCAGCACTTTTTCATCTGTGTCCCGTTCTGGCTCACGCTCCTTCCCCTGTGATCTGAATACTCAAACACACCCTTTCTAGAGTTACATGACTATATCTTGCTGCAACAGCAGGAGCCTTTTAAAATCTGCTTTTCCATCTTAAAAAATGCAAATTGTTTAAGCAGCTCCCACATTTTATGAGTTTTTGCTGAAATAATTATTCTTTCTTTGATTCACCTCAGAGCTGCTGAAATCTGATAAAATAGAGAAAATCATCCCAGATAAACACAGTGTCAGAGAAAAGAGCTGGAAATGATGATAAAATTAGATTGAAGTAATAACAATGAACTATCCTGGGGTAGAGGCTGTTTTGTGGTCAGAGCCATTTCCTCAAGACAACAAAGATGCCCAATAAGGTACCAGAAAAAAAGAAAATCAGTATAACAAAAACCAAAGGCTTACTGCAGATTCTTTTGTGTGACTTAAATCAGTTTTTAGAGTACGAGGCACAAAACTATATACTTGCATAAAGTCATCAGAAATTAATGGAAGCTCTAAATCTTTTGATTGAAGAGAATAAATTTGGGGGGTTTAGTTTTGGGGTTTTTTTTTAAATGGTCTTCTGGGCCTTTTTTTGTGTAGTTGTAAGCTTGTTGAGTTTTTAAGAGGTGCTAAATAGCTGTTTGTAAATAGTTGTATTGTAGACATTACAGGAAAATAGGGCAGGAGGAGGCCTTCAGAGATCATGCTTTAAAGCAGGCTAACACTCCTGACTGAAGTTTGGTTAGTTTGTTTTTAAAGCTCTTCAGTGATGACAGCTTCAAAACTTCCTGTGTAAATCTAGTTTAATGCTTCATGTGTTTTCCATTTTATTTTATTCTCTGACAGAAATGGATGAGAAAAACCTAAGATACACTCTCATTCTTGTGGGTTTTGTTTCTCATTATTTTTCTTTTTGGTGATTCCTAGAGCCCTAGTTAAGTGCCTAGACATTTTTCCCATGAGAGAAAAATGCTGCTTGACTGAATCTGAAAGAGGAGGTAACTAGGAAGATGAAGCATAGAGTCAGTGTAAGCTAAATCTCCATATAGTTAGAAGATGTAGCTAAGAAGCAACTTTGTAATGAAAATCAGACTTTGGGAAAGGAAATAATATCTGGCAGCCACCTGAACAGTTTTGGTCAGACTCACTTTCTTCCCTAACATCATAAGCATCTTATCAGAAATTGAAGTTTACCTTTCACCATTGTACAAAAAGAGGACATATATGAAACGCCTTCTGAATTGATTCTTACTGCTCTATTCTGAACCTTTAACATGATCTTGGACTTAGTTATACACCCCAGTGGTACCTTAGGTTCCTTTTCATTCAGCAAGGACACAAACATTCATTTGCCTGTTTGCTTCTTGTTTTCCAAAATGGAACTTGAATCATTGTCTACATTAACATCTACCAAATAGTGTTACCACAATCTCAGGAGAGATGCAGAGGCAGTCAGTCCAGGTCAAGATAGTCATTTACTTGAATGCTCTTTCTCTCCTCTCTCCTGCCTCATCTTTCCAAACCTGTGGTTCTTTTCTTTGGGCATAGCCTCTGTGATCACAGCCTTAGGTTTATAAAACCATATTCAGCCTCTTCCTTGCCTTCATATCAGTCATTTATTATTTTATTATTCACATAATTATTTTTAAATTATTTTGATGTTTTGTATTATGTTATCTATTATTTCAAATACTCATTAATTTTATTTTTTTCAAACTTCTCTAAAGGAGACAAATGGAGTGCTTTTTCTAGGACAGAGAAATCCCTCTTGACATCATTTCTTAGCTATAACCCCATGCTGACCCTCTGTACATTTAAGCTTGTTGAAATCAAACAGCAGCGTAACAGTGAGCACTATCTCCACAGCAAGGGAGAAGTAAACAGCTGGAGCAAAACTTCAAACCCAATGACCTATTGTGAATTCTGTTAAAATTGTTTTAGAACTCGTGATCCTTCTGTCCTTTGATGTTCAGAGAGGGATGCCTTTGATATATCACACCGATAAGAGGCTTATTCCATTAAGCTGTGGTGATTCCAGCTTTCATGCATCATTTGACAGAGAAAATGAGAATTTGCAGAAGTAATAGCTAACGTAAAGTATATTAGGTTGCGATGCAGTTAGACAGGTAGGAAATAAAGTTTATGCTCTATGTGGTAGAAGGCCCTCCACATTTTATTGTATGTGCATAAAGGGAATCTTTTTGGATTAATTGTTTCCATATCAAATTTAAATAATGCTAAGACCATTGTTTCTGGAGCAGCCTGTGTCCTCTTACTGGAGGTTAGGATTTAAATTTGAAATAAATATTCTTACACAAGTCATAAAGTTTAAATTGAAACTGGAAGAAGCAAAGGAAAGCTGCAAGCAGAAGTATGAGGAAAATAAAACAGTAGTTTATTTAAATAATAGTTTTACTAGTTCCATATCCTACTTAATATCTTCAGACACACACAGACACGACCTTAACACTTAAGTAATGATTGTGTGAGATTTTTTTATTGGGCCATTTCCAGAGACTGCCAGACTACTTGCTGAAGTCCGCTTCGAAGAGGGACTTCTTCACTATCCTTTTCTACTTCTAAGAGGATGGGAGGAAAGCATTGCAAACATCAAGAAAGTGCCTTTGAATTGATGTCTTTGGTATCTGAGAAAAGATTAGTGGCAGCAAAATAATTTGTTGCATAGAGAGTTGTGAAAGTGACTTGCAGTGAGAAAATATATTGCAGCCTATTAAAATACCCAAGCTTTTTGGACACACCATAAGCACTCAGGTGATAGAGCTTTCATTCCTGCTGCACTTTAACAGATCTATAACCTACTGACACTTGTAAGCAATAATCTCAATTGCCCATCAGAAAAACCATTTACTATTATTTACAAGAAAGGAAAAAAACTTTTGGATATCACTATTTCTGTAAGGAAACAACGCAGCTAACAAGAAAGGCAAAATCTGCCTTTCTTCATACCATACCCTTAGAGAAAATTTGGTTTAGGATTTCATAAGTGAGTCTCAATTACTTCTATCAATTCTGACAGTTTCCTGGAAAACATTAACCGCTTTCAAAATGTGTTTCAACCGCACCATTTTTTTTCCCACTCTGCAGCCCTAGAAAAAAAGACAAAAAGGAGGAAAAAACATAGAATCAGAATCATAGAATGGTAAGGTTGGAAGGGACCTCAAGGATCATCTAGTTCCAACTCCCCTGCCATAGGCAGGGACACCTCCCACTAGTACAGATTACTCAAGGC
>VWZE01009408.1:97263-188956 GCA_013396675.1 Eubucco bourcierii | reverse complement strand
AAAAAAAAAAAAAGTCTTAGACTTCAAGGTGTGGTATAAAACTGAAGAACATTAGAACTCAGCGAAAAAAAATATGCATGTCTAAATGCTTCTTTCTATACTTGTCTTGAGGAGGAGATTCTCATTCAATAATTCAGCTACTTTTTTTTTTTTTTCAGCTACTACATTAGTGGCTGTGGTAAAAATGAGCAAGAAAAACACATAGCTGAAGAATAAACCCCAAAGTAATAGATTATGACACAATTTGTTTACAAATTTTGGAGCATTACAGATATTATTAATTTTCTAGTTCAACTACATATAGATCAAATATGTTGTAATATTACAATTTTTTTTAATATCTGTTACTCTCAGAATCATAGAATGGTAAGGTTGGGAGGGACCTCAAAGGTGATCTAGTTCCAACTCCCTGTCATAGGCAGGGACACCTCCCACTAACTTCCTAGTAACCATTGCTACTTTCCCTTTAAAACATTGCAATGTAGTTTAGTACTGTGATGAAATAATCTGAATATCTGACAAGGAAATAACAGGTTTCACTTTGTATTTCAAACCCCCTTTTCAGTGGCTGAAATCATCTTGTCATTTGCTTTTCTGTGTGTTGTCTTCAGGGGAAAAAAAAATAATTCTGTTTTATGAAGCTGTGTTGCTAATTATGTTGATTTCATAAGTTCTCTCTTCTTTCCATGGCACTAAAATGTATCTGTCAGCATTCTGGCTACTTGATGTTTGCTTAGCTTCAGAAGCATAGAACCTGAGATGGTCACAGAGTAGAAGAGCAATGTGTATCATTCAAAACTCATTGATTTCGTCTCCTAGGTACAACTAAGGAGATTTTTGCAGTTCTGTGTCTCACAATTGAGATAACTCTGGGTTAAACCCTCTTTACTCATTCACAAAGAACACAAACTACTCTTTTATAAGCAAGGTTGTGCAACTCTCAGGTTGATCCCACAATGCAGTGTGTTAAGAACACCCTGAAGAAAAATGTGTCTTACCCCTCATTTCAAAATCCACTCTCACAGGTGGTCAGGGAAATTAATAATCATTATTTTACGTACTGTGCACAAGGCCTTTATAAAGGCTCGGTCCATCTGTTGGTATCCTTAAAGATGAGAATCTCAACTAAGCATTCTTTAAGCTTTATAGAAGTGATTTTGAGTATTTAGTTCAAAGGACTGCTGACATAGAAGCGATGGCTGCTTAGATGCCAGTCTGAAATGGCAATTTCAGGATTTTTCCTCCTAAAGGACATAGAGAATTCCTTATTCTGCTACAGTGGAGTGTTTTAACACTGATCTGTGCTAGAGAATAATGATGTGGCTGTCACTTCCAATAGGAATGCAAAATGAGATGATGGATACCAGACAGCTTCCCAATAAATCCTGACCTGAAACAACCAGCTAGTTTTATGGAGACTGATAACGCCTGGTTTTTATGACTACATTCTAACATGAGCTGAGTCTTGGCCAATGAGTAAAGCTACAGAGCTTTCCCATTGGTATTAGTAATATTACACCACCATCTAGAGGCTCAGCTAAGATGAAGCTGTTGTAAAGAAACACATATCAGAAATACACATTAGATATATGGAAATGTGATTAGCTCTGCTTTGAATGAGCTACATAGAACCACCAGGACAATTTCTAGAGCATTTCAACAAAGCAAGTGGAAAATATTTGCTGTTCTGTGCAACCCAAACATTGGCACAAGTGCCTGAAAAGTGATTCCTGTTTCTAGTAACATTTGGTCTGCTATGATGGGTTCCAGTGCGTGCTCAGACTTTTAATGTTTTTAGCCTAATGGAGAATTTAAGAAATCTTAGTGTAAAGTCTTGCTGCTTCTTGAAATACAAAGTAAAAAGAAAACCATCCTTCCCAGAATTCCTCCGACCCATTTTTGAGGGTGTTTTGTTTTTAATGATCTTTGTAAGAAGATACTGTTTTGAGAAGCAAAATTTTGTCCTTTTAGGCTCATTTTGCTGAAAGTTGTCAAGGTCTGACAGTGCAGCTCCTGAGTCTCCTGCAACAACTTGCTGGTTATCTTCTGAAGGAATCCTTCTTGACTGTCAGGCTGAGATTAAATTCTTGGGGATTGAGCAGAAAGTCTAAGAGCCTGACAGGAAGGGCACAGACAGACGTTCTCAGTTACAAAAGTAAAGGTGCTTTATAATTTTTATTTCACTCTGCATTTCCTTATGTTTATCTTTCTGCATATTTTCATTATTAGAGAAATGAAACGTGGTGTGGTGTTTTTGAAATGAGCCAGGGGACAAACACCCTCACATCTGGTTCTGCAGAAGTCTTTGTCCATGTTAGATGCTGAGCAGTAAGTAGATCACTATGCTGGCATTTCTTTGCAGTTGTCTAAAGATAAAGATTTAATAAGGGTAGAATTTCTGGCATAGTTCCCTAGGCAGAATATAATTTTTCTTACACACAAATTTTTCTTAACAAGCCCTAAATGAAGCTGATCTTACTCTTGCATTTTATTTTTGATATCCACGTACAGATTATTAATAACTATGAACACTATTAACATTAAATCTCACCAGGAAACTTATTTACAAGGTTCGAAATGCATAGTTTGGATACTTATTCACGCAGAGAACAGGCAAAACTAGAACACTTCAAAAAATAACTAGCAAGTACAAACATTATACTGGAAGAGAAGATTCTTGCAGTCAGTGTACCCCTTGTGGTTAATTATCCCATTTATCCACTAGATGGACTCAGGAAGCTCCTTTCTGCTTATGGCAGAAGGCAATTAGTGAATTACAACAGGCTTTAAGTATTTACTCACAAAATTATCTCCTGACTCAATGGGCTAGCTACAGCTTCAGTCAGTACCCAAACACTTGTAGAGGGTTCTGTCAACATCTTGTGAGCCTCTAAGGCTTCTTATTCTTCCCAGGCTTCACAGGGTGCTGGGGAAAGGATACAGACTATCTCTGACCTGGTCCTAATTTCTCTGGACGATCTGTGCATCCCTTCCAGGGCTTCTCATCTTGACAGGATGTCTTGCAGTCTGCAGTCTTAGCACAATGTCACGCTGTCTATTCAGGCTGATCATGTGGAGGCATTTAGAGCCTGTTCCTGGTAAACTCGAGGCAGTGGAGTTTCCAGACAGTTCAGGATACAATAAGGCAGTCAGCAATGTGAGGAGGCAGCAGCAGGCACAAATACAATGACAGAGCATGTTACATTACCTGCTCATCTCTTTTTATCAGTAGGGCCTGAGACTAATGGGCCTTTGGACACAGAATAGCCAATCAGAATGGCAGTTAGGTGAGCTTGACCGTATTAGGTGAAGCCATAGGCTTGCTTTACCCAAATTTGGGAAAAACAGGCCTTGCATGAAGCAGGCACAAGCTAAGTGTGTGTACCTTGTTTACCACAGGAGCAAAACCAGTCTGGGTAAGCCAGAGTCCTTAGACTCAATGGCTTCAGGTTCTTTGTCTTCTTTCCCACCGCTGCATCTCCCCAAAACAGGAGGGAGAGCAGAAAAACATGTCTGGGCAAACCAGGACATGTATAAGCATATTTTGGCCTATTTTAGGCCTACCACAACAGGCAGCTTATCTGCAAAGGTTTATAAAAGAACTACAAAGCGGAAAAAATAGTTTGTAAAACTATGCCTGGATCAGATGGCTCCTGCTCAGCAATCCTAGGAGCCCCAACGCTCCAGTGAGCAACATCTCCACAGTCTGTGAAACACAATGTCACTTTACATTGTGGAAGTACTTCACCAAATACAACAGAACTTAGGCAGCATAAAGGAAGATTCAAGTGCAAATCAGATATATACAGTTAAACAGTGAAAAATGCAAGGCTCAAACTTCAGTCTATTCCCACAGCACCTAAAAAAATCCATCGGTGTCTTTGTTTCAACTGGTGAGATTTCTCAAGGGCTCTGCATAATGCCTCTGGCTATGCTGACAGCAGTAACTGTCTGGCTAAGGCTGATAGCTTTCATGCTGCTCACCTCTAAACTCCCCTCTAAGTCAGAATATTCAAACGAGGTAACATCCTAGTTTCATCTTCTGAAGGTCTGATGAGGGTGCACTGCCTGATGCATAAGAGTAACACTAAAAAAATGTGGGATCAGCCATGGGATTTGAAGATAGCACTCTGTTCAGGAGAGAAGACAGTTGATTCAGCACCTTTCCCAGCTACAAATGATTCCAGGTTACCTCTCCTGTGTTTTGACTCCCTGTGGTAGGTCCCCTTAGGAAAAAGCATCAACAGTTATGTTGATGAAGAAATATTCCTGATCCCTGCAGTGAACAAGCCCTTTGAATTACAGCCAGTGACTGCTGAACAGAAATGCTAAGACTTCCCCTATGTGTGTCCTGCTGCGGCTACAGAACAAGGAGCTTATGTTCTAGCACATAATGAAACTTTCTAAGTGTTGTTTTTACCCAAATTGAATTATGCATGTTCATGATTAACCAAGAGAGGAGGAAAGAGTGGAACATTCTGTGGCTTTTACAGGAAGGCATTAGGAGATGCTAATCCTCAAGACTAACTCTTTATGAGCTACCACACATAAACACCCATAATTAAGTTTATGTTAATTTTTTTTTGTCATTGAACTAAATATTATTGCCAGAAATTTCAATTACAAAAATAAAAAGTAGCCAAATATGTCTAATTTCTCTAATTTCTATTCTAATTTATGCTAACTCCTAAAAACCCCCAGCCACGTGCTAAAGTTAGTAAAGAAAATCAATGTAGTGTTGATTCTCATGCCTACAATAGATTTAAGAATGCAGAGACCATTGCAGCAAATAAGAGATATATTTCATTAACTGAAACTTTATGAAATTTTATTTAAGATAATTTCACAAAACTAAATTTTAAGATAATATGTTGGGGTTTTTTCTAGCCTGTTTCTAAGCTACTTTTTTTTCCTGCCTTAGTACTTTTAAGAAAATAATTGCATGGATGTGTAATTATAAAACAGCTGTCTAATTCATAATGAGTGGAGGATCCTTCTCTTGGTGGAGGATCAATGGAGCAAGTATGTTCTGCAAATGGTTCCTGTTAGCCTACTGTTGCATCAATTGTTGTAAAATCTCTCTGACTATTCCAAATTTCGAATTGAATTCCCTGCACTCCCACATCCCTGTCTTCAAGGCTTGTTATATGCTCTAATAAATCCTGATAGTACTTGGGGTGGCTGTGTGCAGTGAGGCAATACCCTTGCAAAAGACCCCATTTCCCTAATGTTAAAGCAGTATCTTTAAATTCATCAATAAAGCTGGATAGATCAATAAAACTCTAAGATATAGTTCTTACAGAACATTCTAGAGCCAATTCCATGTACGCAAATAAAAGGGGACTTCATGACTTCAGAAATTATTGAGTGTTGCGTTTGGCACCTTTTGTTTGGACCCAGCCATCTGATGAAAACCTAACCATGGGGAGACACTTCTAGGTCAGGCAGAGAAATCGGAACCAGGTATCCACTGAAATCTACCAGTGGCTATTAACTAGCTACCCCAGCCTGAAACACAGGGGCAAATGAAACGCTGCCAAGTTCTAGACAGTGTCATTTCCATCGTGGTCAGCAGATGGCGACATTACAAAACCCTCCATGACACGTAAACTACGAAACCAATTTTGTATGTGGGAAACTTTGACCTGTTTTGCCATTGCTCAGACATACGAGACTGTTAATAGCTCTAATACAAACAATTCTGCTTGTCTTTGAATGATTACCTTAAATCATCTACTTATGTATATCTCTAACATGTCAAACATCTTCTGTGATGTAGTGTATCAGTAAGAAATAGACAGTAGCGTGGTTAATGTTCTGTCTATAGCCACAATGCCTGTCACAATCATCACACCATTGTTAATTGGGGGTGGGGGGCAGAATCACTGGATAAAGAGCTGTGGGGGCAAATAATCACTGGATAAGGGGCTGTGGGGCATTATTTAAGTGTCTAGAAAGCCAGCGCACAGACTGCCTTGCTGTGGTATCTTATGACAATGGAATTCAGCATTCATCAGTACTTCACAAGGGGCTTGGCATAACGAGTTGAAATAATGAGGTTGTGAATAGCAGGGTAAAGTGGGAATGATCTGAGATAATGAGATACAACGGTAGGATATTGGCTAAGCTGCCCAGCAACATGAAAGTGGGTTCCAGCATGGCACAGGTCACAAGTTATACCTGTTAGTGCAATAGCAGATCTTGTGGATCATCAGTTTAATAACTACAACAAAGACAAATGTTTTCTCAGAGAAAGCCTGAAAGACACATGAAGTAATTCTATTCTACTCTCCCAGTACTAAGCTTCCCTTGAAGTAATGAGCCCCCTTTGTCTTTTCAGGGAGATGTCAGTCCACTGGAGAGAACTGAATAGGATGAAAACAAATGGTTAGAAGTTCTGAAAACGTGACAGAACTGGAGATAAGTGGACTCTGAGAGGAGAGAAGGTAAAAATTATCAAATACTCTTCACAGAGAAAAAAGAGTATTTGTTTTCAGTGGTTCAAGAAGTAATGAGTTAAAGTGTAGCATGGGAATATCCATCTGGATTAGGGAAATGGGCAGAGTACTGACCATGTATCTTCTGGAGACCTGACTTTAAAAATTACCAGTACTTGTGTAAGGATAGAAGATGCACATTTGGAAGGTGTTTATGTAGGGCTCTGTCTTAATGCAAAGGAAATGTAGATAGTACCTCCACTTACTGTTTCCTTGTTTAACACACAGAGGGTCCCAATTCCTCCTCTGTACAACAGCATAATCACATCTCACCCATTCAGGTAAGCAAGCACATGGGAGACACTGTAAAAGATTAAGCATGTGTCAGACAGAACAGAAAGGCCCCTAGCAGGGAGGCCATTCTTTGTTCAACAAGACAGAACCACAGATGTTTTCTTAGAGCACCTATGCGGTGACAGCTTTCAAGGCTCAGGGACATCCTCAGCCAGGGATACAGTTTTTGTGTTGGGCTCCATTCAAAGGATGCTTCAATAAAGCAGGCTCTCTCTGTTGAGTGAAGGCTTACAGAATCACAGACTCTCAGAAACATTTAGGTTGGAAAAGCCACTCAGGATCACCAAGTCCAACTGATATCCCTACTCTACAAGGTTCACCCTAAACCATATCCCCACGCACCATATCCAAACAACCTTTAAACACATCCAGGGTTGGTGACTCGACCACCTCCCTGGGCAGCCCATTCCAGTGCCTGACCACTCTTTCTGTGAAAAAAAAGTTTTCCTAATGTCCAGGAAAATGTTTTGGATGGACAGTATCATTCTGATACTATTTTAAAGTATCACAAGGGATCGTATCAGTTACACTGAAGAAACAACAGCAAAGATGCAATGAGACCAAATTAACAAGTAATAATGGGTTAATGTGCTAAATTTGTATTGTTCAGGTGCAGTCAGTCTCCATTCCATTTACTCAGACAACATTTCAGTGTGACTGAAGAAGAAAGCACACATGATACCCTGTGCTGATGAATTAGTGACAGACACATGAATGGAAACTGCTTCTTTTTTTTTTCAGAAAATCTAGTATTAAGCAAGTGCCAGATCTCTGTTAGGGTATGGAGCTGCTATTACTCTCTGTATTTATGTATACAAAGAACATCTCACACACAAGATACCACTTAAAATTATGGAGAGAAAATGAAAAGAGGAAAATTAAATAGCGTGCTTTGACAGGAAATATATTACATTCTGTTTCAGGGTACACAGACATGTACAAAATATCCTCACAGCTATGAAAATAAAAAAAATACTATGGTGCTTAATAACTTGGCAACCTAAAATTTTCAGTCAAAATGTCTATATAATTACTTTCCAGATTCCTCTCTAACCAAGAATATAAATTATCTGCTTCTCCCAGTAAAAATCAGGAAACCTTTATAGTAATGACTGAATGAGACAACTGGTTGGATTAACTGAATAGCTAGGGGGAAAGGACCTGTAACTTTGCAGGAAGCTTATCTGATGTGTATGGGAATCAAAATGTTGATCACATTACAATTACTTTAGCCAGAGCTGAAGTGAGAAAGTGAGTATACAAGATGTGCATCACCACTGTCTACTTATGAGCATATATTATGGTGTTTAATGAAAAAAACTCACTGAATCATACATCTTCCTGTGGAGAAAATAACGTTTTTCTGCAGTTGCTCAGTAAAACCCAAAATATACTTCCTTTAGGAATTTCATGTATAGAAATCAAGGTTATGGACTGAGGGGGCTTTTTGTTTCATGTTCTCCACTAAGTCCAAAGGCTTGAACCTTTTAGAGAAAGTCCAAAAGAGAAAAGTATGAATTACCAAGTCTTGACTAAAATGACCAGCAAGGAAAACCTGGAGATGCTGGAACTCTTTTTTCTATGCCATCTTCTAATTCAGTGTGTGTGACTCTATGTGGCAGCAATATCTTAGCTGATCTGCCTTGGCATAGAGATAAGGATAAGATTGTACTTTTCATCCCTACAATTAGAGAAAACCCTGAGCAGCCTGCTTTGAGCAGGGGCATGGGGACTGGAGACCTCCCAAGCTTCCTTTCTAACAGCATTATCCTATTACTCTATGATGTGATATGATTATAGGAATTTACCTGAAGCATGCTGAGGCTCTGAATGATTGCAGTGGCATATGGAGGAGAGCCAAGACATACTTCAGTAATAATAATTCTTACTGAGAAAGGACTTTCTTCAGGATACTGCCTACTAAAGCTGACAACGATGCAAATCCTCCAATTAAGTTAAAAAATGAGTGCTTATTTGGAGAAGTTTACTGAGTGTGTCAAATTGATACACTTATTATGGGTACACAGAATAATGTGGGCTCTAGCAAACAAGGACGTGTATCTGGCAGGGAAAGACAGAACAAGTCATTAAATACTGCTTTGTTTCTGCAATATGTTCTAAGCCCTTTCAAAACGTTTTCATCTGTCCCCAGTGCAATAAAGACCTTTTAAAAATGAATGAGATTGGATTCTGTTAATGCAAAAGCACTTGAGATTCATGTTTGTACCGTGCATTGGGCAAGTCTTTACACAGTTTGCAGAAGAAATTAGTATGCCCTTTGTAGGACATGGTGATGGTTCTTTAAGGCTGGCTGCAGACACAGGTGAGTTTTCTGATTGGGGTGATATATGAATGGCTGTGGCAGAGGTTGAGCCCCATGGCAGAGTTTTGAGCTGCATAGTTCTTTCTCCTTTAGTACAGCTGGTCTTTTCATGAGAGCCTTAATTATGTCAGGAGCACTCTTCCTGCTGTAGGTGGAAGAATATTGGAAAAATTACTTTTCTGCATCAGGATCCTGCACCCAGGTAAGACTAATCTCAGGAAATACAAGCCCAAGAAGATTAATGTCTTCCATTTCTGATGTTGGCTGGTAAAAATGCAATATGTTTTGCATGCAGAAGTAATTTAAAGCTGTGTCTGGAAAAGCTAACTGATAATTGGATTTTGTTATTGCCTTTATGCTTGCTGGCATGTTGCTTACTGTTCTGCCTGTCAGTACACAGAAGTAAAAACAGTGGTATTTTAGATTTGGTGTCTTGATCTTTATCTTGTGGACTTTTGTACTTTAGAGGCTATCAGAGGAAAGTATAAAACCTTAGGTTAAGTTTTATCTGATTTAAACCAACCATTTGTGTAATTCAATGTATAGAGACATTCCCCTAGGGCACCCTTTATTCAGTGCAGGTTTAGATTTTTAATGGATACATTCATCCAAAGTACAGAAGACAAACACCAATACAAAATGATTAAGATGTAATCTCTTGCCTCAGATATGATATCGATTTGCACTCAGAACTGGGGTTACATTCCAAACATTTGGATAACATTTCAGATCACTGGAGAGCTGTTCTCAGGCTGCAGTATAGTGTCCTCCTCCTTCTAGACATAGGACTTTGAAGAGGTCAACCTGAAAACTCAGGTTGCTTTTGAGAGAACAGTATTTTGTATGCCACAGTCACTGCAAGCATAGTAAAAGTGAAGCAATTGTCAGGTATGCTGAATGCCTCAAAGGCTCCTGGATGGTTTCAATTCTTTGGTCTCTGGCTCTGGTTCTTTGGTCTCTGGTTCTGTTAGCTTATCTGAGTTGATTGGTCTTCAGCCATATTGAACTCTTATTCAAACTCAAAAATTCCTTACATGCTTTTAGAATGTGTTTATTGCCTCTGCTAGAAGGTGATACTAGGCGTGGGAGTTGAGGATTATATGAAACTCATGTGCAGCTGTAATACTGTCGCTGAAAAAACATTTTAAAGAAGACCAATCTCTAGCAAACTAGCATCCTAGCCTCAATGACACATCTTGGAAAACCTCCCAGCATTACCTGGCATCACGGATAAGTACCCACAGCAAAACCAACCTCCAGGGGCATATGAATTCATAGGCAAGCAGCAAGAACGCTGCTTTTGTACAAAAGAAAAAGCCCAGGAAATGGAAGTAGTCTCCTGGCATCAGGAAAAAGCCTCCCAAAAGGATCTTTGAGTCCTGTGGTGCAGTATTTCCCTACCCTGTGTAACAGGGACAGCTACAATTCACCTAGGATAGACAACAGGGAACTGTTCTTCAGCCTCTGGTTATAAAATATTTTCCTGTTCTTACAGAATTTGGTCTTAAACCTTTGGTTAGTGAACATAATTACCTCTGTCTAATACATAAAAGGGATACTTTTATATCTTAAATTGGTACATTTATTCATGTCTACTATCAAGATGTTTTTGCATTTACCTCAGGAAAGATAGAGCTGATATGGATGAAACTTCCTCAGGGCTTCACTGGGTCCTTCACCTCTATTCTAAAATTTTAGTGAAAGTTTCATGGGATGTCGTGTTTTAAAAACTGATTTTTGGAACAGTATGTTGGCAGTTTCTTAGTAGCCATGTAGTCCTGTATTGCTGACACTAGTACCTTATGATCAGCAATTCAATAAGCTCAGCCCTGTAACTCTGTATCATGAACACTGTATCATGACTGTGCAATAACAACCAGGGAACCTGAAAAAAACCCACCAACCAAACCTGGAATACTCTAATGGGTGTGATATTTGCAGATCCTGATCTTGAACTATGTGTAGAAAAAGCCCTCATACTATTTGAATGATAACAGAGCTATGGGTTATTCAGTAACCACTGAAGGTAAGGTAGTGGAGGCTTCGCTGCTCAATTTGAAACAGAATGCACAAGCAGCAGAATTCTGTTGACAAAGACTCACCAGCTGTCCAAAATGAAGGCTATAAATACTCCAGTTCCCTGTCTCCATTTGGAGTCTACCAGGCCACTGCACAGTTACAGAAACAGTGAGGATTTGTAACTTCTAGTTGGAATAAGTACTGAACTGTTGAAGGTCATACAATTGCTAAAGAAACTAGTTAGCCTTCATCAGACAGCCCCTACTAGTGAATGGATGTAGGAAATGATCTAGAGAAGTTCTACTACAATAAGTAATTGAAGATGTGGGTATTGATGATTAGTTAAACCATGTTGTACCTGAACTGTACAAGGTAAGGTAAAAGAACTCTCTATAGAACCACATTTGAGGTACCTCAGTTTGGCTGGGACACCTAATACACGTGAAACAAGCATCTCCTTCCTTCTATATTTTGTTTCTCAGCCCCTCCTTGGTCAGCATGGGCAGATTGTGAAGGTTCAAAACTGTATATAGTCTAGAACAAACAGAGAACTTTAGTTCATAGAAACTTCAAATGCCTAGTTTTAAACTTCAGTTCATAGAAACTTTATGAAATGTTTGACTTTTTCAGCTTTTTTGAGAAGCTGTGGGAGTTTATGTTTGTGTTAAATTGCCAGTACTGACAGCATTCATGCATTAGCAGTGTAAGCAATAATGAACTGTGTTACAGAATCATCATAAATACTCTGGATTAACTTCAGAAGATCATAAGCAAAGTCTTGGTCACCTCTCATAAATTAACATGGATCAGTAACTCTTTCCCTGTCTCCCTGCAATGCATCTTCTACACCAAGCACAAGGAGCAGTGGCTGAAAATGTCTTTAGACATTTATTTAGTCTGTCTGTTTCCAAGCGGCTGTTTCTAGTATAATATCAAGAATACACAACAGTATTTTATACAGATTGCTTTATTTTATAAATTCTGCATTTATATCATTGCCTTCAAAAAGTAGTTTTTTATAACCTTGTACAACTTGATGTCACTACACAGCACTGCTATTTTTTAAACATTCATTCATTTCCAGATTGTAGTGACTGATTTCCCTCAGATCTCAAGTGGAATTCAATGCAGCAAAAACCTCATGCATCAGTGCTCCAAAATTGCAGAATGATCACTGTCAGCCCTAGCTGCCTAGAAACTACAGAACTGTGTGTTACTTTGGGTTCACTTCATGTCATTTCAGTTTTCCTTCCCTACTGAAGCCTGAGATCTCTTTGTTTCTTTAGCATTTTATTGGTACACTGGTAAATACAGAAGAAATATTCAGTAAAATATTTTTGTATAATTTAAAGTTCTTAAAAAGTAATTGCTGTAGGAACTTTGTGGGAAGGAAAATGTGTGTTAGGAAGTAACTGTTCTTTTAATTTCCAAATCACAATATCCCCAAATCTTCACTAATTCATTCTACTGCAGGTTTTTAAACCACAAACTGTATCCTTTTTACTGCTGCATACAAATTAATGCACGTTCTGGAACCAGAGTGAAATTGTTAAGGAAACATGCTGCATTCCACTGAAATGCTTGTTGTGACTGCCTATTGCAGACTAGAAGACACATTTTTCATAGGCAGATCTTCCTCTGCTGGAGCATTCCCTTGTGAGAATGAAGTAATTATTATCTGCTAGAACTTTCTTCAGTGGGATTGTGAAGTTGGGTATTAGATTGCTTGGTGCTTGCTAAGGTAGTGTTGCGCAAGATGGGCATCTTTTGAGTTATTGGTAGAAATGAGAAGGAAAAAATACAGATTGAAATCATCCTTTTCAACTCCTCTGTTCAACAGTCATTTGGACCTGTTGAACTAGGACTTCATCATCCCTTCCCCAGCAATCTCCACAGAGATTACTGTTCTTTAATCTGGTCTCCAGACAGGTTTGTATTGTTTCTGATAATGACAATGAGAAGACAGTGTGTGAACGTAAGACTGCCTGTAGTATTACTGTTAAGGAATTGCCTCCCTGGTCACAGAATCACAGGATTAACCAATTTGGAAAAGACCTCTAGGATCATAGAGTCCAACCTATCACCTAATCCTTCTAATTAACTAAACCATGGCACTACATGCCTCATCCAGCCTTCTTTTAAACACCTCCAGGGATGGTGACTCCACCACCTCCCTAGGCAGCCTATTCCAATGGGCAATCACTCTTTCTGTGAAGAATTTCTTCCTAATGTCCAGCCAAAACCTGCTCTGTTGAAGTTTGAGACTGTGTCCTCTTGTTCTGAAGAGGAATGCAGGAATGTATGCAGTCTCATTCAGAGTTAATGCAGAGGTGCTTAGGGTGGTTCTTGAAAGGTCTAAATCCCACTAGAATGGGGGCTGCCCATGAAGCTATTCCAGAGGAAGCAAAGCACTTCTGCTTTCAACATGAAATGAAGTATATTTTGAGTAATATGTTATATTAACCTGATCTACTTGGGGATGTCCCTGCTTACTGCAGGGAGGCTGGAATAAATTTTTAGAGGTCACTTTCAACCCAGTGCATTCTATGGTTATTCATAGGTTATTAGAACTTCTGCTTCACAAGAAGCTGTTAGTTTTTATTACTTTGCTTATCCTGCCTTAAGGTTTTGAAGAGAACCAAGTATTTTGTTCTCAAATATTGCCTTTCATTCATTTTAAAGCCTGTAAGTGTTTCCAGCTGCCTTTGTGTTCGCTTTAGCAAATCTTCTGGGATAATGAGCAATTAGAAATTCATTAAGACTGGAGAAATATCAGGTCACATTAGATATTACTATTCAACTCTAACCAAGCAACAGTTCTGCTAAGTTGGCTGGAAACATGGATACACCTGATGACTTGTTTCTACTGCTTTACAGGCTGTTAAGTGTGAGGCATTAAGCCCTAGCTATCTTTGTGGGAGACAATCCTTAAATCTATGGTGGGTAAGACAGACAACGTAGAGGGAATGCCTATGAAAAGCATTTGCCTCATGCTGAAAGCGGTGTCTAGCTTGTCAGCTGAAGGGTAGACATGCTTCTGGCACCCTGTCTGCCTACTTGAGACTGTCAGAAAGGCCTTCAGTATGAAGCAAACGATCCTCCTAAGATTTTGAAGTGAATATCTGTAAGGAACTTGTGTTTTTTTAAAAATTACTCAACTGGAATGCAGTCTTCTCGCTGAAGGCATTAAAAATAGCAAGCTCTGCACATTGCACATGCAGTCTCTTCTGGGGTAACTTCTATGACAGATCTTGGCTGAGATCCTGTAGTACAGACACCTTTTTCGTAAGTGCCTGTAGACTTCAGTCTGTGCAGCTGTTTCAGTTGTTCCTTTTTTTTCCCCACAATACTTTGTCTTTTCCTATGAGCAATCTGATAAATGAATACTGGGCGTGAGGAAAAAATACTCACCAATAAATGGACTCTATGCAGAATTACTGCAACCCTTCTGATCCATGATGGTACTTTAATGTCACTATAAAAACACTGCTGATAAACCCTTTGTTACACTTAGTCTTTTTCCTTTTAAAGCTGATGCTACTCTTGGCCTTTTGATGATGTTTTAGGCCACTCTGAGACCTCTATAGCCTTATTTTTGCATGTGTGTGCATGTGTAATTGTGGCTTCAGGATTTCTAATACATAATGTAGACCACATTAGTTAACCTGTGGAAGAATGAAGAGGAACGGAGGGAATATTAGCAGACTTACTGTCACTCCTAATATAGAAGAAAATACAAACAATTTCAACTGCATTTTTGTGTACAGAGGACATTAAGGAAACTCAAAGAGTAAGTTTTTCCATTGTAGACTACCTGCCAAATTTCTCATACCAGTTCTACATGGGTAATCACAACAGCAGGGTTTTTACCTTAGGCAGGTCCTCCGCTCTGTGACAAATACCAAAGCTAGAATGTGATTTTGGAAGGTGAAGCACAGGCACGATTAATTCTGCAGAAAGCCTGGTCAATTGTGGCATTCTTGGCCATGTAGACCAGATATTCTGTAGCAGCATCAGATGTTTCATTCATTAGCAGATGCCTTAAAACCAAAACAGGGTCTTCAAACCCATGGTGCCTTTGCGCGTGATGTGGTATTACATTAGTTTCACGGAATAGGTTATTAATTTCTTTTCAGTGTGAGTAACCTGCATGAGTGGGCACCTATGTACTTTGGGCAAGTGCAATTCTGGCATATTCATGGCAATGGGAAGGATGTGTGGTGTGACTAGTTCCTTCAAGGGCTGTTCTCACTTTTCTATCTGTCTACGCAGCTTTCTGTTGGCAAACTTACTAAAGTTAGAGGGTCATATTTCACCTGAGCTACCACTGTTTGCAGCTTCATACAGGTACTATCTTCCCACCTTTTGCAGATGTGGGGGGTTGCCCGTGTGCCATGAGGGGGAATTTCCTCCATGTAGCCCCCTGAGCCAGTCTTTCAGTGCATATGCCTGAGATCTCAACCTCTACAGCATGACTAGGCTGTGCCATTCAATTTGATCTGTGTAAACTCAAGAGAACTGACACTCAAGTCCCAGAGGTTAAATGGGATTTGAGCTAGCCTGTTCTGATCTAAATGGGTGACATGCTGAGAGTGAAATTTTTTTCAGCAGCTATATTCTTGACACAGAAAGCCATGTTGGAGGCTTTAGATACTCATATTTTTGCTGCTCCAAATGATGGTCTCTCTACGGGCATCAGCTAATCTTTGCTGATGTAGGTCAGAAGCTTAGTCACTGACATGCTGTCACCTTGATAAATATGCTTAGAAACACCTAAGCAGAGCACATGATGGAATCTGTCATTTTTTAAATCATTTGTTCATATTGGTAAAATAGTAATAGGTGTTGCAATTCAGTTAAGCTGACGAAGTTCAACCACCGCCTTGAACAGGCCAGGAGCCTGCAAATCCCTTAAATCACAGTTTCTAGACACCACATCTCTAAATTCAGTCACTTACTCACTCTCATTTTTTTCTAAAATCTGAATAAACTTTCCCACTCAGTTGTCAAAATGGTCAAAGGAAACAACCAACATGTATAAAACTCTTAATTTTGTGATGAGTTGCGTATCAAAGCTGTGTTTCCTCCCTGGTGTCTTGCCCCACTGTATTGCAGAAGCTGTCTTTTTGGCTGGGTGCAGTATTTGGAACATAAGCCAAAGGATCAGGTCGGATCAAGTATCTATAAAAAGAAATTATAACTCTTATTAGAAAGATTTCATGTGAGCAAGGATAAAATAAGCATAGACAGTTGTAATGGCGAAAAGATCTGAGGAACTTTGTGAGAAATTGTCACTGTGCTCTACAAAAAGCTTGATGCTGATAATCTGGAGGTGAACTTTAAAGAACTCCTAGTAAATCCAGAGTCTGCTCTGTTCATCAAATCCAAATGGGGTTTGTTTAAACACATGAAAAACTTTCCCTTGCTTGATTTTTTTTTTCTTTGTTTTGTTTTTTGAAATAGATTTTTCTTATATTTGGGAAGTAAAATCCAGGTGTGTCTGTGTTTCTTTTTAGAGTAAACTAAACAAAAGCCTTGTACCCAAAATACGTTAATTTGCAAGTTCTACATCAGAATTAGTTCTGTACTAAGTAGATCACAGCATCTCATAAGTAAAAGTGAACAAGACTTTTATAGTGATAGACACTGATAAAATTGTAAGCAGCCCAAATATATGATAGATAACAGTATAATAATAACAATGATGATAATACGATAAATAACAAAAATTGAGGCTAGAACCTCAGTATTTTATAACTGCCCCAGTATTACAGCTGCCAAATCTCAGTGGTCACATTCTTCCCTCAGCAGACTGTTAAAATTTGGAACTCCCAGTTTCAGCTCTTGGAACTCAAACTGCAACTCTGAATTTGGCATTGTCAACACCAACCTCAGAGCTAATAAGGAGAGTGTTAATCTCCAGGAAGAAAGAAACAACCAACCAACCAACCACATCAAAAGAATAAATAGCCAGTAGTGCAGTTTGGGGATTTGCTTTTTCCCTTGGGTTTTTGGGCTTTGTTCTGTGGTTGGTTGTTTTGTTGTTGTTGGAATGGGGGGAGTGTTGTTGCTGTCTTTTTTTAATGACAAAAGTGTGAGTGATAGCAAGGCAATGTATTGTACTAATTTTGGAATGAAAAAGAACAAGAAGTGCTACTGCAAGCTCTGTCTGAAAGTGCATCACACTCTGCTCAGTCAGAATGTTAAATGTCTTGGTACAAAAATATTATGGCTATAAAATCAAAGAGCTGGTATTCAATGCACACTTCTTGAGGCGCATAGGTTAGATGAACATATTTCTTGAAATATAAGTGCTTTTGTTTTAATTGTTCAATAAAAATGAGTGAGATCCCTGTCCCTTAAGCTCCATCAGGTCAAGATCCTATTAGCTTGCAAAGCTAATTCCGAGACCATCAGGAAAGCTTTTTGAAAACCAACTGCTGCAAATGCTGCTTTGGGTGCAGCATTCTGTGTCTCTAAAAGCTGTGGAAAATCTCCTGTCATGCTGGTTCAAAGTTGTATGTTACTTGATACACCTACTACAAATTACAAATGTAATATGGGATTATAGAAACTGCAGAAGACTTAAGTTTTATAAGTGTGCTGGTTTGAGGCTAATTGGAATATTTTAATAGAGAAAATTACACTATAGGCTGTGAAAGGAAAACAATGGTGATGTCTACTTCACTCATACGCTTGCTGAGATGTTTAGGAAAAGAACTCAAAGCATTAGATAATGCAGTCTGTAGGGGTACAGTGTCTCGGTCTAGTAGCTTCTGGCTCTTTCTCCTCTCTGCTCAGTAATCTCACAAATCACTTTTCTTCTAACTCCCCTGGCCAATCCTCCAAGCTCACCTTGCATGTAAGGCAAACCTTGGGGTAAGGTATAGGGGTGGGGAGAAGGTGGAAGGGTGGTTGGGAGCCCCTCCTGGGGTCTCTGCTTTCTGGGAGGGGAGTATTTATTACCTTTAACTTTTATATTTCTGTAACTATTCCTGTATATAGTGTATATATCTGCTTGTATATTGTGCTAAGCTGTAAATAGAGCTTCATTCCTTAACTTCCAGCCAACTGAGTTCTAGTCTGGGTCATTTTACAAATTGGGGGGGGCGGGGAACTCCCAAACCATCACAGTAAGCACAAGAAATAAGAGAATGAAGGTTGCATCTGTAGAACTTCAAGTGCATGTGTTTTGACTTTTGTCACGGTCATGCAGAGAAATGTGTTATTTGGTTATGAATAACATACATGGGCATTAAAGTGCAGCTCAACTGCTGTCCATACTCAAGGCCATGTTGGTCATGTCAGGCTTAAACAGATGTCTGAATGAACTTAAGCTGAGACACAGGCTCCACTCATTAAGCATCAGGAAGTGAACATACATCAAGCTAGATAACAGTATGTGCACTCAATCGCTAAATAGGTGTAGTTAGTACAACACAATTCAGGACCACTGCAAAGTTATGCAGTATTAGATACCTATTCCACCTAGGCAGACCAGGTAACTGTATGTGAATTTACAGGTTGAGGATTAGTACACAACATGTAGCATTTTCACAATAAGGGCAATAGTATTACAAATAATTCAAACAAATCTGATGGTAATGGCCTTTGCTGTTTGTTACAGTTAATGTATTGCAGTGCCACAAAGCACTACAATGATTTTCTTTTACTATATCAGGATAGTTCAAACAGTTTTCCTCTTTGTGCGCAACTAGTTAGATAGATGAGATCAATACAGATGTGGAGGACCTTTCTCAACTCAGCTGTGTGGTTTGGGTTTCCTATGGAGCAGCTTGGGTATTTCAGTATAGCAAGGCAGAGGCAAGAGAGGCTGGAGGAAAGAAATGGCTTAGGTCTTAAACACAACAATTGCATTGGCTTTCAGTATGAGACAATGCCAGGCAATTAAAATCCCTGGTTTTCAAAACATCCCTGGTAGTTCAAATGTATATTCACTTTTTTCTCTTTTTTCATGTACTCTGCAAAACCCCTCGAAAGCAAGTGAAAACTTTCCTGTGTTAAGGTCCTGCCATTTGTGTGTGAATTATCTTAAACATGAATGCCACATGACATTCAGGGGAAGACTGCTGTTTGCTTTAGTGATCGTTGAATCTGTGTAACACAAATCCTGCTTGAACGCACTGATGTTTTTAAGGGTTCATCTTGCTTGTATTAAGACTGGGTGGCTTAAATTATAAGGGTGAAGCTAATGAAAATTATTCATTCTGTGAAAACAGCTAGCAGACTTGGTTAGATTATTTCTTAAATACACAAAGTAGGAAGAAGGAGAGAATAAGGAAGCAAGAGCATTACTAAAATATTTATGTATATTTATATGTGTTTTTTAAAATGCATGCTCAAATTATTATATTTATATTACAATCAATCAGGTGTCTGTTTAAATAGAAGTCTCCGTATGGATTTTTTTTTCACAGCTCCACGGGACAGTTTGGGGTTCTTTCCCAGCACAAAGATAATAAAATGAATTCAGGAAGGAATTGCAAACAAGAAATCTTGCAGACTTGCGATTCGTTTTTTGGTTTATGCTTTAACTTACACTATATCGTTCAGCTCTAATCTTGTGTCTGGAGAAGGATTGATCAAGATGTAGGAAAGGGTATTCTGATGATCATTCATTTCATCTAGAGGACAAAAAAAAAAAAATTCCAACATACCAAATTAACTACTTTTACAAGAAAACTGTGAAAAATATGGGTTCTGACAAACTAATCTGATAAAAGATCTTTGGTTCACAGAACTGTCAGTCATCAAAGTGATTTCAAAGTTAAGTTTTGCAACTTCTTTTCAATTGTACTGGAGCTGGAACCATCTGACGTAACATTGTTTGAGTTATTAGCTCTTAAAATATCTTGTCTTTCCAAGTCTTCTAAAACAGTACTTTTGTATCTTTCAGTTATAGTATTCTGAATGCAATCCCATTTTAATGTAATTTCATAAAATTAATCAAATAGTTTAGGTTGGAAGGGATCTTAAATATCATTCGGTTCCAACCCTTCTTGCCATGGGACACCTTCCACTAGGTCAGCTTGGCCTTGAACACTTCCAGGGAGGGAAGATGCACAACTTCTCTGGGCAACCTGTTCCAGTGCCTCTCCAGTAAAGAATTTTTTTCCTAATGTCTAACCTAAATCTGCCTTCCCTCAGTCTGAAACCATTACCTCTCATCCTGTCACTATGCTCTCTGACACAGAGCCCCTTCCCATCTTTCCTGTAGGTCCCCTCTAAGGTTTTCCTGCAGCTTTCTTTCCTCTAGGCTGACCAGTGGCCCCAGAGCTGGACACAGTAGTCCAGATGGGATTTCTCCAGACCAAAGCAGGGTGGCAGAATCACCTCTCTCAAGTGGTTGGCCACAGTTCTTTGATGCAGCTCAGGATGTGATTTGCTTTCTGGACTGCAAGTGCACATTGTTGGCTTACATGCTGTTTTTCATTCATCTGTGTCCTCCAGTCCTCCACTCATCTCCAGTATGTATTTATGCTCAGGATTGCCTTGACCCATGTGCAGGACCTTGCACTTGGCTGTGTTGAGCTTCATGGAATTTGAATCCATGATAGGATGAGGGGGAAGGGCTTTAAACTGGAAGAGGGTAGATTTAGACTGAATAAAAAAGCAGCAGCTTTACAGTGAGTATGGTGAGACACTGGAACAAGTAGCCTAGGGAGGTTGTGGATGCCCCCTCTCTGGAAGTGTTTAAGACCAGGTTCGACAGGGCCTTGAGCAACCAGGTCTAGCAGAACATGTCCCTGTGGCCCCATGGCAAGGGGCGTTAAAACCAAATGATCTTTAAAGTTCCTTCCAATCCAAATCATTTCTATGAATCTGTCCTGCAGTATGTTTACTGTTAACACTTAATATGCATCACTGTAACCATACCATATCCTGCTGGAGAAAGGCCCAGGTGCTTCATCCTGTTTTTCACAAGTTCAGCAAGCTCCTGTCTTTCTGACCTCCTGTAAAGGTTCATTCGCTGCTGGCTTATCTTCTCAGCTGTTTTGCCAGAGTGCCTTGGTACCCTCCTGCTCAGCCGCCGAGCCCACTGCATGCTCTTACGCCGCAACAAGGGGTGATCAGACTGATCACTGGAGGTTGAGTTGCGATGATTGCTACGGTAACTCATCTGTTCTTTGGTGTCTTTAGTGTCTTCCCATTCTTCCACACTGATTGAGATTTGAGACTTGAACAAAAAATGACAAGAGAGATTAAGGGCTTTAAAAGTGGAAGCAGATAAAGATGTGTTCAGCAGTGCAGCTGAACATGAGGTTTGGCTGCAGCAGAGCTAAGGAAACTCAGCTGTTCTTCCTCAGCAAGGGTTCCTGAATTGGGCACCCTTTACTAGACTTTGATTTGCTGTGTAAAACTCTCCTTTTACATTTCTCAAGTGAAAAAGCAGTTAATTGTTATTTACTGCCTAATTCCATTTTTATTCTGAAATCACTTCTAGCCTTCTGGACTGCCTCTCCTGAATCTAAGAATCTGTTCTAAAGGACTTCACGTTCTTCCAAGTGTGCATATTTTCAGAAATTCCACTTCAGTAACTTTTTTTTTCCCTAATGCATATTGTGTAATCATTAAATAATAATCCAAGTTTGACTGTGTCATTTTGAGTGCTCTTTTTTTAGACTACATGTGGAATGTGCCTGTGTCTCAAATGCCAAGAAAAAGAACACTAAATATGCTTTACATTGTAGCACTTCAAGTAAAATCAGAGTTTTAATATTCTAGAGTAGGATCTTGCAACAAGCTTCATGCAAATACCCAGTAACTCATCGAGGCTCTTCAGCTTAGCCTGCAATAGACAGGGAGGGTTTTCTTTACAGAAAATTTTGTGAGTTTTGAAGTTTTGTTACTGCCTCAGCTGGTGTTATTTTGGATCAGGCATAAGAGAGAACCCTGAACCCCTGTGTACAGGAATGCTCTGTGATTATGCTGTTGCTGTTCATAATTCTGAATTGTCATTTTGATTTTGCGTGTATTTTACAGCAAGGATTAACGTAGATAAAGGGTAAACCATATGACAAGAGGCTACTTGTGGATAGGATTTGGCGTGAACAAAACTGATAAGATCATCCTTCATACTCAGGTTTTATTTTATGTTTCTGTCTGCATTGTTAGCTTTCCTTGTCCAAGTCTTCATAAATCAACCATCTGGACTTGCTGGCAGCAGCACTGGAAAGGTAGAGTCCACTCATTCTAATTATAACACCAGGATAAGTCACAATTTTTGAACCAGAGATTAACTGGGATTGGCCATGTAAAAGAACGGATCTTGTGATTCTGTAAATCCTTAGATTGAACTTTTGAAACAATGGCATAGGTGAGCTGAGACCATAAATTAAGGTAAAGAAAGTCAAATATTTATTTCAGTCACTGTTTTGAGAAAAGTGTGCAGAATGGACCTTCACTGTATGCAGGAGCAAAATTGATTAAAGACAAATTAAAACCAAAGAAAACCAAACTCTTGAAGGCAGAACAAAACTGTGCCTGTCAGTGGCAGCTGTTCAACACACAGATAAAAGATACAAAAAGTCCATCACAGAATACTTCTGTCTGTCCTCCTCTGTCTTAAACAGTTTCAAACTTTCTGCTAAAATATTAATTTATTTTGAGGTTTGGTTGCTTTTATTTCTTTTGATTACATTTCTTTTTTTTTCTTATATAGCAGCTCATAAAGCTGCTATTTAAGAAGCATAACTGATGATACAGTGTCACTACTGCTATACAGTAGTAATAAATCATTTTAAGTATTATGAAGTATTTGGGTTTTTTTCAGAATCCCGAAAGTAGAAATGGTGAAATCTGTGGAAAATACCATCATACAGATTAAGTCTTTACATAATCACTGTTATTTTTACTGGGAAGAATCCTGTATGTTACCCATTTAGTGAAGAAACATTACCCTTTACATCTTTTTTTTGTCCCCTAAGTTTCAGGGAGTTTTCTTTGGGGTCTTTGTTGTTGTGGTTTGTGGGGTTTTTAAAATTATTTTATTTTAAAGGCAGCTTCCCATCTTTAAGAAGGACATTGAGGTACTTGAACATGTCCAGAGAAGGGCAACGAGGCTAGTGCAAGGCCTCGAGCAGAAGGCCTATGAAGAGAGGCTGACGGAGCTGGGATTGTTTAGCCTGGAGAAGAGGAGGCTCAGGGGAGATCTTATTGCTGTCTACAACTACCTAAAGGGTGGTTGTGGCCAGGAGGAGGTTGCTTTCTTAGGCAACTAGGACCAGAATAAGAGGACACAGTCTCAGACTGCACCAGTGGAAGTTTAGGCTGGAGGTGAGGATAAAGTTCTTCCCTGAGAGAGTCATTGGCTACTGGAATGGGCTGCCCAGGGAGGTGGTGGAGTCACCGTTCCTGGAGGTGTTCAAGGTGTGTTTGGAGGTGGCACTTGGTGCCGTGGTCTAGTCTTGAGGTCTGTGGTAATGGGTTGGACTTGATGATCTTTGAGGTCTCTTCCAACCTTGGTGATACTATGAATCAGACCCTGTGCCCAAAAGGGTGTAATTGCTCATTTGCACTGTTGGACATTTGTGGCCAGCAGAGGTTTCAGTTTTGGCAAGGTGCTCCAACAGGATATTTCATACCTTTAAACCAAGTTGGGTTGGCCCATGCATTGTGGGAATGTAGTCATGTACACCATAGTGTTCACATTTGAGATAGTCAGCATGGATATGAATATGGTGTTAGCAGCACAATACTGAACATCAGTTAGTTTCTTGGACCTTTGTTCCCTTGACTTGCTCCTTATGAGCTCAGTGTTTAAAATATTAGATGTTTTTTATGTGATATGAAATGGTTTCAATGTGACATTTCATCTATTCTGAAGCAGTGCCTTCGTTTTATCTAACTGACTGTTGTGTCAAAATAACTAGTGTTCTGTGTACCAGTAGGCCTTAACTGCTTCTGGGGTTCTAGGAATGCTTTTCTTCATCAACAGCTGTCTGACCTGTTGTTAAGCACAGCTACATGCTCCTTTTATGATAAATTGAGGACTTTTGTCTATTAGCATTCATGGTACTTGTTGGCTTTCACCATACTGTTAAGATCACAGAATCACAGAATGTGGAAGGGACCTCGAACGATCATCCAGTCCAATCCCCCTGCCAGAGTAGGATCACCTCTACCAGATCAGAGAGGAATGTGTCCAGGCAGGTTTTGAGTATCTCCAGAGGAGACTCAACAACTCCCCTTGGCAGCCTCTCGTCTTCAGAATTAAATAGGGACAAGCACAACAGAGACCAAATACCACTGGGCTTTTCTTTAAGTCTCCAGTCTGTCAGCTTTCAGATTGTTAATAAGATGTTTGTGTCCAGAACAATATTGCTTTCAGCTTTATTTACTCAAGGACAATCCCCTGCATAATTCAATTTCCTGTACAGATTAAACTGTCGTTATCTCAATACAATAAATGAAAATTACCTCAAGAGAACAATATTATCTCACTTTTACCCTTTTGATTGTCTCCAAATCCCACTAGGAGGGATTGAGTAAGCAGCTGTAGTGCTTCCTGCTTACCAGCCTTAAACCACAACACCCAGAAACAGGCAGGCAATAAGCAAATACTTACTTGTGAAGCCATTTCTCCTGACTGACAAAAGGAGGGGGAAAAGAAAACAAGAAACAATTTAAACAGATGTGAATGTAAAGAAACAAACATGGACTTAGCAGCAACCACAGAAAATGATACACATGCAGTAAGGAAGACATAATTCCTCATTGAGCTGTTTGGGTTTTTTAATGAAATTGATATAGTTGAAGGCACAGGTGCAGGTCTTTGAGGAGCAAGCTAGGTTTGCTTGTTATACAGTAACTGAAACACTGAAAACTTGCTTTCTTTATAATGGGATTACATTTTGTCTGCCAGAGGAAAGGGAGAGCTTCTCACTTAGATAGTGGAAAAAGGAGTGTCAAAGAAGAAATCATGCGTATAGACATATTAATACTGGCATCTTTTGTTCTTGTGACTCATTGACCATTAACTGACAGCTTCCAGGTGTGTGCAACACAAAGTAAATTTTACACATCTGCTGAAACTCAAATTGATGTACACCAGGTTTCACATTATAGTTAGAAGCCCATAATTCATGAGAAAAATCAATTTTCATTGCCCTAACCTCCACTGTAACAATCTCATATCAGTCCATGGTAATATTATTTTATTAATGAATTCAGAAGAAAATTCCTTTAACTTCAAAAGAAACACTCTGCAGAAGCACTGCAGCTTTCAGCATCTCTGCACTTGTAGACATTTACCCATAAAGATCAGAGAAGTAGAGCTATATGTTGCACTTCAGTATTCTGAGGAAGAGCTACATTAGGGCAGATCCCTCTGCCCCTCTCTAGAAAGGGAGGGGTTCCACAAACACTCACACGCTGAACAAGAAACTGCTCTAAGTGTGAAAATGCCACTGGGAGTCTGCATTTAGAGCCTTGAGCTTTTTAAAAAGAATAATAAATGCTTTTACTTCAAGTAATAGACAAAAAACCCACTACTCTTATGCATCAATCCATGTGTTTGAGACCTGACAATCTGAAAACATAACTAGGAGGTTCTCATCCCCTTCTTCCACTATCTTACTTAACTCACAGTCTTCATAAAGATTACCTGTCAAAGTAATAATAGACCTTCTCTTTTCTACTGGACAATAGGAAGCAATAGAGCTCCTCTTACCTATTGGACAGCAGTTTCCAGGTTAGTTTCATTGTCTGATACTTTAAGAAAACATTGAGAGGCTACTTTGTAAAAGATAATCAATAACTATCTTAAATAACTCTGGACCTGGTCTGACCAAGTTAGTCAAACACTTCAGCCAAATGCAGATGTACAGACTCCCAACATCACAGTAACATTGTGAGTTTAGAGTGAAGTGACTGACAGTCCCAAATCTTATTTTTTGAAATGCCTACACTGCACTGCACTGCCAAAACCCAAAAGTTCATGTAGAAGTGATATGTGTTACTCTTAGTTATCCCTACCCTGTACAGAGGCTCTTTGCCAGTCACCTGCATGCTTGAAAGCATGTGAAGAAGGTAGAAAGGAAAAAACCAGGGCCTCAAAACGCACTCTTTACAATAAGTTGTATCCTCACAGTTCAGCTGGTTTTAATTCTCTTTTTTGGCCCTGAATTTAAGTAGCCAGCTGTGAATGTGAGAACAAAGCACTGCCATGGATCTTACCTTCTTTCATTGTTATTTAATGAATTCTTAAAATCTGGCATCTCCTCTGTTTCATTGAAAGCTATGGCAGCAATGACACTGCCTTTATTCTTCCCCTAGGAATGACTTTGATGAATTATGTCAACGCTCCTACTTTTAAAAAATCAGCTGTCATTATTGCGGTGGCACAGCCCAGTGGCTGAGCAGTAGGAGTATTAGGTGGTCCTCAAACAAAGACACCAGTGAACTTTGTGGAATCTTGCATAGCTTTTTGCAACCTTTATTTTTAAATTCATTTTAACTGAATGTTTGTGCTTCCTTCAAGATATATCTTGCAGTTAGGCATTACACGGCTTAATGTTTTATAACAGTCTCCCAAAATGTGGAAGAGAAAATATAAACTGCCTTGGAAATTAGTAAAGTGTGTGAGCATTTCAGAAGAAAGAAGAAAGCTGTTACATTTTAGAGCTGTATTTGAGCCATGGTTTAACGAAATGGCAGTGTTAATGGTCATGAAAACAAAAGCCTTATCTATGACAGAAATAAAAGCTGAACAAAGTAATGGATGTTAAATGGTCAGGAGAAAGTATTGTAATTTTTTACATAACGGAGAGAGAAATGTATACATTTATATGGCAGACACATAAATACACATGTACCAAAAATTACTGTTGTTAGGCAGTTAAATTTAGAGAAATCCCACCATCCTTTTCCTGACATGAATTTATTCTCTGGTTGCTCGTTTCTAGTTAGAAATTCACAGGGACACTGAAATGCCACCTGGCTTGGCAGACAGTGTTGACATTGTTCTCACATGATAGAGAGCCTGGCCATGCAGCTTGCACGCACCATCAGTCACCACATGCAGGTTCACTACAGCTATCTCTGTCCTAGCCTGTCTTGTCTGTGCCTGAGCTGCCCTTTGATTTCTGCTCAGGCAGTTCTCTGTATGTGAGCACAGGAATGAAAGTGGGTAGTGGGCCTCTGGGGCAGCATGTGAGCATGAAGACAGCTCTGGGGGCTCCTGGAACTCTCTGCATTTGCAGATGTGGCAATATTCTTTAAATAACTGGTTCCCATTCTTATGAATGGGAAGAAAGTTGCATACTCTGCAATAAGACCAAAGGAAAGTATAGTAAACTGACATACCTCTGATGTTGTAAGCTTTTGGGATTCTGTCCTGTAGACTCCAATTGGAATGTCTCCTGTAGAAGAACAAAGTTTCTGATATAGCCTGGCATATGTCCTAATCCATAGATCCTCTTCTGTGATTTTCATCTGAACAAATAATAATAGGAAGGAGGACTTTTAACTCTTGAGGGCTTATCACTTTGTTTACTAAGACTGCTCTTGCAATTCTTCTAAAACTAAACATCAGCTGCTAATGATCATATTGTGGTATTTGCAGCTTTGCTCCACAACAAATCTGGAACTTCCACTGGATTTGTAGATACTGTTTCTTTTGTCCTTTCCCTGTTTGAGGGATGCTACAGTGCAAATGGTTTGGCCTTATAAAAACACTTTAAAATGTATATGGAATCCTTCATCCAGAGTCCATATCTGACTGAAATATAAAAATGAACAAACTTTTGGCAGAAGTAAGAAACTGATGATGAACAGAGTGAAGAATGAGTATTTTGAATGTAGACAGGTAACTGCTTACTGGGCTCCAGGCTGAATATCTGAGGACAAAGGAGTGGAAGGAAAGTGGTACGCTAAGCATAAATGACATAGGAAAGTCTTTAATTATTCTCAAGTATTTAATTATTATTACACTGTCTTTATTTCAAGAGGTGTGAGCTCCTTTTCAGAGTTACAGTTGTCTTGCACTCAGTGTAACAAATCTTAACAACCGACCACCAAATCTACAGCTGTCTTTTTATTTAAACAACCTTCTTAAACCATCATGGATAACTTCCTTTTTGAGAAGGACATCCTGCAATTCTTTATAGTTGCCCAGAAAGCAACTGGTAAACAACTCAGCTTCTATTTACCTGTTTGACACCTGGGGCATAATAGTAAGGTGGGATTTATTTTTGATTAAAAAAATAAATGTTTATGGGTTTGTGTGTACATGCACGTATGAAAAAATAGATATAAAACCCAAAGTCTGCATTTGGAATATTGACAGGCATAACAGAAAGATGTCTTTCAAGCTTTGATGCCTAAAGTCATTTAATACACTGCACTTTAAGTAAAATCCAATTCTACCCTTTATGGCCCATGGTGAAAATGAGTGTTGTGAATTAGCCTTCTGTGTAGCTGCTAGCCAGGTCATACAATAAAGATAGTGTTTCCTAGGTTTTATATACTTAATTTTTAAATTGATTGATAAACTGCCATTGCTAATTTATATAAAATGCATTTCCCCCCACGTTTTTCTGTCTTCCCTATCTTCCTTTGTGTTTCACAGAAGGTACTGTGTTTTCTTGGGGAGTGGGTGTGTGTGTGGAGTGTTTTTGCTACTAAAACTAGGTATGTTTTCTATCTGATCTTCTTATCTTTTCCCTTGACGAAAAAGGCAACAGATGGCCTTTCTTGGACTTTCACAAAAGGAGATGCCCTACAGAGAAAATAGAGGTATCTTGTGGACAGTACAAACTCTTCTCTGCTACTCTGTAGTAACTTTTTTATAGTAACTTACAGAACAAAGAAACCCAGATCCTGGTGTGGTATCAAGTCCCAGCAGAAGTCTTGTGATGGAAATCATGTAATCTTTCACAAATGACTGCAAGAGTTTTAATAGGAGAGACAGAAAAGAAAGAAAAAAAGCTTTAATGAACAGATGAGCAGGTAACCATCAGCACCATGTGTGAATTTCAAAGAAACTGTACATCTGTGCTTAAAATCTCTTCATCCCATAGGCATCTTAATCACTGCAGAAACAATTCTCTTTCTTTGTGCTGGATCTATTTACACAAAATAATTGTTTCTATTTAGTTCTGCATATGTGTGCAATGTGCACTCAGGATTCAGATTAAGGCGCAAGGTAGCACTATGAAAGCAAAGACGAATGCAGATGTAAATGAATGGTATTAAGGTCTTAGACTTATTAGGTGTGAAATTAGAATAGTGAACTCTTCTGTGCAAAAGACCTGCTGTTCTATGTTAGATGGGTCTGCAATCTTGAGTAGCAGGTGATACTAAGAGAAGACCTCTGTAATTTTAATTCAAACAAGCCATATGCTTTTGCCAATCCATCATTTTTTTTTAAGGGTGGATCTGCCTTATCACAGGTCAGGCTTGTTGCTCCACAGAAGTGTTCTGCTGATTTGCTTAAAACTTAGAAATAAAAGTAAATGTAGCTATGACCAGAAACAGGTATTATGTCAGTTAAAACCACAATTATTTCTTCTCACTATCAGTTGAGTTGCCAGAATCAGAGGGTCACGTGGGTGTTCTGCTAACTGTGGCAGGGCTCTTTATTGCCACCTCTTCTTAGGTGTAGCAGAGTGCACTGAATTCAGGCTATCAGTCCTTGTTGGAACACAACTTGGAATCATCTCTCTTTTGGCTTAATGCAAGTATGGAGCTAGCAAATAGGCTTTAATAAAGAAATACCTTACAAAAGCATTATATAAACTCTTTAGAGTTACAGCATCTAAACTCAGAAGTTAGACAGATTTAATTGGATACACAGTGACTCAATTATTTTAATTTTCAGACTGGTGACCCTGCAGTTGTGATGGGGTAAATTCCATCGAGCATTTTCCTGAAAATAATGTGTTGGGTTTTTTTCAATCCTTCACTTATTTGTTGTCATTGCTGCATTGTTTATGCCATGCAATAATCACTAGATTACCAAGCTGCATTCACAAGGATTTGCTAGATGAAGTTTTAATTTTTTGGTCGGTGTCAGACTTTTCTTTTGGCCTGGGAGCCACCTGATGAACTCTGTTATTTTCTGTATCATTTATTCTGTTTCTTGTGTGCAGAAGAAAAAAGTTTTCATACAGCAAAGGATGGGACCATGCAAAAGAGCAGAGAGAACTTGCTGTCATAGTATTTGTAGCTTGGAATAAGAAAGATAATTCTAGAAAAATGACAGTTCACCTGAGCAGTTAGGAGTTCAAAGAAGGAATGGGCTGAATTTGAATGAGTGTCTGATGTTTTAAACACTTTTTAATGAATGAGTTTACTCTGTCAAGTCATGGTGGGACTGATCGTGTCTAGGAGCAGATATAAAACGTTGAAGTGCCGGCAGGAGTTGGTGATTACAGAATCACAGAATGTTAGGGGTTGGAAGGGACCTTGAAACATCCAGTCCAAGTCCTCTGCCGGGATCACAGATCACAAAGGAACACATCCAGGTCTTGAATATCTCCAGAGAAAGAGGCTCCACAACCCTGCTGGGCAGCCTGTTTCAGTATTCTGTCATCCTCACAGTGAAAAAATTCTTCCTCATGTTTCCATGGAACTTTCTGTTCCTCAACTTCCACCCACTGCCCCTTGTCCGGTTGCTGGGCATCACTGAGCAGAGCCTGGCTCCATCCTCTGAAAGGAAGAAGTTCTTTACAGTGAAGATGGTGAGGTACTGGAACAGATTGCCTACGAAGGTTGTGGTTGCTCCCTCCCTGGAGGTGTTCAAGGCCAAGCTGGATGAGACCTTGAGCGACCTGTTCTAGTGGGAGGTGTCCCTGTCTATGGTGAGGGGTTGGAACTAGATGATCTTTGAGGTCCCTTCCAATCTAAACCATTCTATGATTCTTAGCAATCACTCTTTACATATTTATAACCATTAATAAGGTCACCTCTCAGTCTCCTCTTCTCCAAGCTAGAGCCCCAACTCCTTCAGTCTCTCCTCATAAGAGAGATTACAGATCTCTTTCTACAGAAGTGTCATAATCTACTTTAAAAAATAAAAAAAGGTGCCGTGCATAATGCTGATATCCTGGCACATGAATAAAAGAACATTTTATAAGCAAATACATTCATAAAACATTTAGAATTTGATTAACAGCTTCATATCTGTTGGCTTATGTGCTCTTGGTACCTGTTCATATAGATGACTCTCTTATATATTAATGACTTTTTGACAAAAGTTTAATGCCAGGATTTTTTCTGTTTATGTTGAACTTGCCTTCGGGGAATTTACTTGGAAGGAGAGTTGAGATTAAAGAACACCTTTCAAGCACCAAACTACCAAGTAAAGTAATTTCCCTGAATTTATTTCTGGTGCCTGAATACAAAAGTTTCCACATGCTACCTCTAGGTACAGGCAGAATAGGTAGCTGCTTAAATGAGCAAAGTACACGGGCCAGGGTGCTGCTTGTTCTGTGTAGCAAGGTCCTTGAACGCTAGTCCTGGAGGCTGCTGCTGCTTGGGTGTCCTTATGTATCAGAGTGTGCAGAAAGGTGATCATTGATAAGAAACAAAGGCGGTATTCTCTCTCTTCCATCCTGAAACCAGCAACTGCTTCTTTTCTTTGTTCTGACCCCATATTTTCTGATACATTGTTTCTTCATCTGGCAGAGGCAATTGCCTTTCTCTTGTCCTCGCTGACTGCCATCACTTTTATTTGCATGAGGAGCTCCCTTCCTGATTTTTGGACAACAAAGTTTAATGCTGCCTTTTCTTCCTGGACTGTCATCTTGTAATCACTGCATACATTTCTTGTTAGGGCCGGAATGAGTTATGTAAAGATATGCTGGCTGGTCATCTGCAGATCTAGTCAACATGAGTAAGGGGACAGGACACCATGAACTAACTGATGCTTCTATCAAAAAATACTGATATCAGAAACTGATAAATTACTCACAAAAGAATTCTGCTGATATTCATGGCTAGAGACAGTGCTGTGTGGGAACAGGCACTGCCTTTTTGTTGCAGAATGCACAGCCTGCATAATCTGTGTTTTATGTAGGCCTTATTAAAACTATGCCGTTTATTTGGCTGTGGAGAGGTTGGTGAGCAGGACTGTCACTTAACAGAATTCATGTGAGGGCAGGGTGGTTTTGGGGTTATGTGGAACACATTCCATTATCTTCTGCCTTTGTTCCTGGTACAGACACATACAGTAACACCTAACACGTAGGAAACAGGGCCATCTAATAAATACATCAAAACAGGTGGTAACAACCCATGTCTGGGTTAAAGTAAGCCACATTATTGTTCATAGTACCTGATAAAGCAGCGTGTCCAACATGCTGATGCTGAAAACCCTGCCAGCAGCAAAAGGCAGTCGAAACATAAATGCCAGATTAGATCCTTTCTCTCGCTCTTTCTGTTAAAGAATTAAAAACCAGAAAAGACTTTTAGTGCTCGTGTTGGAAGGACTGTAATAAAAACATCAAATTGATATTACCTTGAAAGAGGTTAAAAGTGTAAAATCCTCTTATTCTAAATATAGCTTCTTCCTACAGTTAGGTAGCATATTTCTTCAGTACTTGCCATTTCTCAGCTTGAAAGACTTTGTTTAATGTATGCGTTCTTCCAGTCTTTGCTGGATTGTGGGAGTGGCAAAACTCAAATGAAGACATGGCTCCTACTGCAAACTGTTCCTCCCGGTACAACGACTTTTGTTTAGCTTCCTCACAGCTCCCCCCTTTATGTGTTTATCAGAATGCCACCTAAACAAGCTGAAGTCTTCATTCTACTTCAGGTAAAGGTCAACTACCACATCTTGTGGTCGAAATGTAAGCATCACAGACAACTGAGTACTAATACTTTACCTATCTCATCTAGACAGCCTGAGTTTTTTTAAGTATCCACTTCCTACGTAAGAAACTGGGAGCTGCCCTGTAAACAACTTGTTAATACAGTAAAATGATTTTGGCACAAATTCAGATTTGCTAAGACATGGGAAGATATCTGTGGTGAAGATACAGGCAAAGGGAAAAAGAGTTCATCGGTGTGAAAGACCTCTGTCCTTGCAGACTGGCACAAGGATATCATTTGCCTTACCCTCATAAACACAGAAAATAACCTCCCAGATTGCAAAGGTGGTACTGTAAGTTTTGTTGACTCTAGAGATAGTTAAGTCAGATCACTAACAAATTGCTGTGAAGAAGTGGCTTGTCCCTTCATTACCAAATGAAACACAGCTCAGGCTCACTTTGTATGCTCTATCTAATGTACCAACAATTGTATTTTGGACAATTAAATTAAACATATCTCAATGTAGCCTCTCTATTTTACAGCTTGAAAGTGCAAACACATCCACTATAATGTAAAGAATATGAAGGTTTTATCTGGCATTTAAGTAGTGTTGGCATCATGATTGCTGGGACTGGCCTTCAACAGAAGAATTAGCCTCTGCTCTTCTCAGACTGTCACAATAATGCAAATACTGCACACAAATCCATGGAAACGTATATGGAATATGTAACTACAGCCCCTTTAGGGTCAACTGGAATGAAAAATGCATTGCTATAGAATCACAGAATGATAGAATGGTCCGGGTTGGAAGAGACCTCCGAAGGTAATCCAGTCCAACCCTGTCTGCAGTCAGCAGGGGCATCTTCAACTAGATCAGGTTGTCCAAAGTGAGGCTCAACAGAGCTCTGAATATCTCCAGGGATGGGGCCTCAACCACCAACCTGAGCAAGCTGTTCCAGTGTTCCACTACCCCTCATCACAGGCTCACAGGATGTTAGGGCTTGGAAGGGACCTCTATGGATCACTGAGTCCAACCTCCCTGACAGAACAGGAACACAGAATCTAGTGCAGGTCACACAAGAACACATCTAGACAGGGCTTAAAAGTCTCCAGAGAAGGAGACTCCACAACCTCTCTGGGGAACCTGTTCCAGTGCTCCATAATCCTTACAGTAAAGAAGTACTCTTTCTGATGTTCAGATGGAACTTCCTGTGCTGTAGTTTATACCCATTGCCCCTTGTCTGATATATCACAGGGTGCAACTAAGCAGAGTTTGTCCCCTCCCTCCTGACCCTCAGCCTTCATATATTTATAAACATTGATTAGACTCCCTCTAAGTCTTCTCTTCACCAGACCAAAAAGCCCCAGGTCCCTCAGCCTCTCCTTATAGGGCAGTGCTCCAGCCCCTTCATCACCTTCACAGCCCTCTGCTTGACTCTTTCAAGTAGATCCCTGTTCCTGTTATAGAAGCTAGATATGTTTTAAGTCTTCAGCCACTTAACATGTTGTCCATATTAATTGCCTGTGGCAGCATCTTGAAAAAACACACTAGCTCTAAATATTCAATTATCCATTTTCTTGTAGCAAATTGTGAGTCCACTTCTGTCCAGAAGGTTGATGGATTAATATTGCATGCTAAAGTGACAGAACTCAAATCCAACCCTATTCTTAAATGAGGGTATATTTTGGAAAAGGGCACTTTTACATTCACTCTGTAACTATAAAATCATTTTACTGTTAGAAAATCAGAAAGTGTTGAAGTGGCAGCATGTAAATGAGGGGTGGGGGAGTCCAATCTCCTTACCTTTTCTAATTTGGAGAGAGCAAGGGAATAGCAGTCTTTGGCTCTGAACTGCATGAACCTCATATTGGCTGGGTGGGTTAGTTCTGTGATAATGCTAAGGCTTGAGAACAACCTGTATTTTAAAAGAATGCAGCAGTTACACCTCTCATAACAATTCACAAATAGAAGGCTCCACAGAATGCTATAGCTTCTGCTCATGCCCAGGTTTTTAATGAAGCAGCTGAAATCTGCAGTGTGTTTTGGCACAATGAAATGCTGGTATAATAGCAGAGGAACCATTCTCTGTAGAATTCACAGAAAAGCAACCATATATTTAAAGGTTGAGCATATAAAATATTTTAATGCTAGAAAGGAACTACTTAATTACCTGGAATTTTATGTAATAACTGCTAAAATGACACAAATCTGTAGGAAATAACAAAAATTATAAAACTTTGTAGTCTGTGCTTAGTATCTAGTTGCATGTAAATTACCCTTTCATTACAAGTGGTTTTCATGTCTTTTCATTTGAGGCTTTTGGGCCTTTTTTGTGAGTTCTCTCTGTATGCTGTGTCCACAGACTGAGCAACATAGATGAAAATTTACATTTCTTGGGATCAGCTGGGAAAATGTATGCTTACAGATACTTCTGTTCTCACTTTTAAATATTTGCATACACAAAGTATTTGAAAAGTAACACCAATTCCAGCTTCCAATAACAAAAAAACTGTGAAGAAAGTTTAACTCAGATCTGGGTGAATTGCACAAGTTTTCATGAAGCAGATTCTAGAGCTCTCTCCAGTCCTCAGAGGTCTAAGAACTAGAAAGAATTTTTTAGTTTATGCTGTGCAAATAGAACATGGAATAGAACTCAGGTTATTTGAGTATTTCCTCTACAGATTAGTGACAGAAAGTGAGATCACAGAATCACAGAGTGTTAGGTGCTGGGAGGGATCTTGGAACATCATCCAGTCCAATCTCCTGCCAGAGCAGAATCACCTATGGTGGGCCACACTGGAATGCATCCAGGCAGGTTTTGAATGTCTCCAGAGACGGAGACTTCACAACCTCTCCAGGCAGCCTGTTCCGGTGTTCTGTCACCCTCACAGGAAAAAGTTTTCCCTTGCGTTCACGCGGAATGTCCTATGCTCCAGCGTGCACCCATTGCACCTTGTTCTATCATCGGACATCACTGAGAAGAGCCTGGCTCTGTTCTCTGGACACTGCACTTCACATCTTTATAAACAATGAAGGAGGTCACCCCTCAGTCTCCTCTAAGCTAAAGAGCCCCAGCCAGTAACCAGTAATGAATAACCAAATATTAAATATGCTCATGTAGGAAAAATGGACTTGGCAAACCAGGTGAGAATGTGAATGACCACTGTGTGTTCTTGCAGTTTGAAAGTCACACTCAGGAATTTCTCTACCTCTTCAGCTCTCACAGTCAAACTGATACAGACTCTGAGTAGTGAAGTATTGCTTATGTCCTACTAAAGATTAAGCTTTTAGGGAACTGAGGCTATGTACATAGATGAAATATTTGATCACCACACCCTAGAGATGCAGCTGTGGTACATCTTCACTTATATGCTTTGTGTTATAAAGATCTGTGGAGTACTTATAAATACTGAAAACAAATCTTTTCAATATCACATTTGTAGGTATGAACTTCTACTTATTAAGTAGCTTAACAAATGTGTTGAAGTTCTGAAAGAGGAGAATGAATTTCCACTACATTAATTCTGTATCATGTGCCATAGAAATGTTACTGTATTGCTATGTTAATGGACAAGTATTCAGATCTGAATGCTAACCATATAAGATTAGCAGAAAATCAAAAGCTGATCTAGTAATGAAATATAGACAACTTAGAGGAAAAAACTTATGTTATTAGATTTCTTTTAAAGATCAGCTTAGTTTAATACCAAGATATGAAAACTCATTTGTATTAGGAAATCAATTTCAAATCTGGTATTGCTAAAAATCATATTTTACTTATGAGTGCCTTATAACAGAATTAGGGGAAATTATTTTCCCATAATTAAACCACTACTTTGCTCCTTTTAAAGGCAAAAAGTCCGATAAGCTATCATCGTGTCAGAGTTTTAATGGGTATGGAACAATTGCTAGCCTGCAAGGTGCTTATAACCCTGTTGTTATAAACACTGCTTTTGTCTTCTAAAGTGTGTAGGAGGATGTGTTCTTCTGGCAAGCCAAAGTGATGAATTCATGTAAATCAGAACACACAACCTAGGCCAATTCCATCATCTTTTCAGGTCTGTCCACAAACCTTCCTGGAGGCAGCTGCTGTGAGTCAATCAAACCAGTGAGGTTTAGATTAGCCTGTATATTCTGAATGACTTCACTTGGTAAGATCTAAGTGGAATCTTCTTCACTCATGTGCTGTCTTTTCAGAACTGCCTAACTCCACCAGTTTAAAATCCTCCTTTAATACTACAGTTTAAGTGCTGTTGTTCTCCATTAGTTTCTGATATTATTAGCTATTATTAAGTAAGAAAAAAACCCTTCGAATGCATTTTTAAAGGTCATTTACAAAACAATTTACCTTAGTGCAATGAATGTAGCTTGTTTGTACTACAGGTACATGGCACTACCTTATGCCTCTTCCCAAAGCTTACTTATTTCTACAACTTTTACATAATATAAAAATGCAGTAAAATTACTCTATGTGTTCTAGGGGAAAAAAAAAATAGGAAAAACAACATGATGCAAAACACTACTCCTGAAATTTACAGTTTTCCAAAAGGGAAAAAAGTCTTAAAGCAAGATATTTATTTTGATATTGTAAAAATAGTACCATGCAGGTTTAAAACTCCACCAAACCAGGTAAATAGTTCATACATGAGTTAAAGCTGCCACCTAGTTGAAGCATTTTGCAAAACAACTGAATTATTATTTAGCAAGTTCCAGCTAGATACTTATGCTATACAGTGCACTACTAGGATGTTTTTTCTCTTTTTAGGATTTTACAAAGCTAACTATGCTAACTATGGAAAAAATCAGCTGGTATTTTGGATTTTGTTTGGGGTTTTGGGGGGCTTTTTTTGGTTGGTTGGTTGTTTTTTTGGTAATTTTTTTTTCCAAATAATTTTTCTGTTCTGTATATAGAATGAAAATGTACTTCTAAAAAAAAATGTAAGGTATGTAGGTTAAATCCTCAGAATAAATCACAGAATAGTAAGGTTGGAAGGGACCTCAAGGATCATCTAGTTCCAACCCCCTGCCATAGGCAGGGACACCTCCCACTAGTATGGGTTACTCAAGGCCTTGTCCAACCTGGCCTTGAACACCTCCAGGGAGGGAGCAGCCACAACCTCCCTGGATAACCTGTTTCAGTGCCTCACCACCCTCACTGGAAAGAACTTCGTCCTAGCATCCAGTCTAAATCTTCCCTCTGCCAGTTTAAACCCCACATTGCCCTTTGTCCTGTCAATGCAAGACTTTGTAAATAGTCCCTCCCCAGCCTTCCTGTAGGCCCCCTTCAGATACTGGAAGGCTACTATCAGGTCTCCTCGAAGCCTTCTCTTCTCCAGGCTGAAGAGCCCCAACTCTCTCAGTCTGTCCTCATAGGAGAGCTGCTCCAGCCCTCTGATCATCCAGTTCTGGTATACAGACAATTTCATCAGAGATTTCAGAACACCTCAGTATTCTGAGTATATTGCTAAGCAGGGTGGGAAAAAGTTTGTCTGTGTGTGACACAAGTTCATATAACAGAAAACTTAAGGCGAAGGAAGGGAAAACAAAAGTAACTGGGTACAGAAGGCATTAAGTATTTGATGACTGATGAGATGTATTGATAGAGTGCAAAATGCCTTACCTGAACAGTGTTTGAACATTTACAATAGTCTTGGCATCTGCCATGTAGTCTTCCTCAGCACTCATTGTACTTTCTTTGTCCACCACCACCATATTAGCTGCAAAGGTTACCCCACATCTTAATAAGTCATCTAGGCTTTTGTGAAGAGAAAGAAGGAGAAAGAAACAAGCAACTTAAATATAGAATGCTTTAAAACATTAGAGATGGTTGGAATTTGCAGATCACAGGCAGTTGCTGGTTCCCTTCATTTCCAAGTACGTGGCATAACTTCCAATGTAATTTATATCAAGCATTACCCAATTTCAAAATGTTAATAAAGGTTTTGCCAGCATATCTAATGCATTCCTCTTCTAGGTTAGTCTATGATTTGGAGTGTTCCCATAGTGCTTTTAAGAGCAGCTGTATATCAGTAAAACTGCTGGAGAGTGAAGCCTGACCATAGAGAACACTGACAGACAGCTGTGTTGCATCACGTTTTATAATTTGTTTCCAAAATGAAGGGTGTTTGTTGTTCCAACAAGAGCATTTGCCACAGAAACAAGGCACTTTTTGAGAAGTTTATAAATTAATTTCTGTAATGGTAAGGACTTACGAATTTTTAAGTGAAAATAAGAAGAAAGGGTGAATTTCACATTTTCATGGGGAAACTGGAAAAATACATTTTGGCGTTATTATGTTTATTTCCAAAGTGAAAAACTGTTTTGGCATTATAATTCCTTCTTTTTGGCAGTCTGTATTATCAATTAGGTCTTGCTTGTCCTGATAGGGTAGTTCTTTTCAGCAATCATCTTCTTGGTTCCTACTTTTAAATAGCCACTATAAACTCCTTTTGAAAATTTGCATAGGGGAAGCTCTCTAAATTTGTGGTATTTATTTTGCACCTTATAAATATTCTTCCAGAAACAAAGGCATCATATAAGTATTTCTTTTAAACTGTGTGGTATTACCTGTGGCTGACTGCTGAAGGCTACCTTTTTTTTTGAGCTATAACAACTTCAGTGCGTAAGTAGAATTATGAACTCTCTCTTAGTTAATGTGTACTTCTGCTTTTCCAGTCAGACTCTGAAAATAGCATCATCTTCTGAAAGATTCAGATTCTACATTTTAACCTTTCACAAGCTCACCAACTATTCCTACTTTAGCATTTGCATTCAACTAATATGTAGAGAATTTTAAAAAACTATATACATTTGAAGTATTGCAATTCTAGTTCTCGGGTACCTCTAGCTACAAGTTTCTTAATACTGAAAAATTTCTACACTGCTGTGAAATCTGTTCAGTTGCAGATCTCACATCATTTATACCTGAAAACTAGATAACATTTCTCCTGTTTGATGGCATGTTTGAGAAAGTCCCTCATAGTAATGAACTTCATAAAGTTACTTTTCTGCAGGCCATCTGCTTCTAAGAAAAAGGAGTAGATCAAAGTAATTCCTTTGCTGTTTCTTTTCTTTCTTTTTTTTTCCTCTAAGACAATGCCAGGTGGCCAAGTGACAAATATTTTAGATACTTAAAAGGTAGTAGGTGTCACTTTGGAACTGTATTCTACACCTATTAAATAAGAAAGGAAACTTTGTATATTTTACATTGCAGCTCTTAGTTAAAGATTAGTTAAAGATTATCTTATTATATATTATATATATATTATATTATATATTAATTGTATATGTTGAGGAAAACACAGGGAGTAAATATTAAGAAAAAAAAATTATTGATGAACACAGATGTTAAAAAAAATCAAAACCATTGTTTTGGTTTTTTGCACCAAAAATCAAAGTAATTTTCCTGTTAGAGAAGATACACAAGTTCATGCTGATATTACTCTGACCAGCAGAATTCTGCATAATCACTTATTTGAAAGAATCCACACTTTTTTGGTCGGTTGGTTGGTTGGTTTTTAATCTACTCAGTATTTAAAAAAAAAACAAAAAACACCTTTAGGGAGGGATTTGGTGATTCTATTTTTTTTGGAATATACTCGGTAAATTTAATTAAACTTTAAATTTCCATGTTAATAAAAGAATGTTGCCATCTTTGGACTATTAAGTACTTTAGCTATTTTCAGTCAATTCAATTATTCTACTGGCATGAATTATTTTTTAAAACTGTTGTGGCATTACAAGTTAAGAAAGTAATAGATAGTAATAACCTGAGATACATTTTCGACATGCAGAACATGAAAAACATCTCTGTAGAATCTTTGCAAATCCCATAATGATGGTGACGGTATCATGGTAAACCTGTGACTGTGTCACTATTATAAGCAGTTTTAAAGCCCTTGTTAGAACAGGTCAAGAAGGAGAAATGCTGAAACTCCAGAATTCTCACTGAAAAACTGGATTCTGTTGATTCAGGGCGCAAGAAATAGCTTTTTGATTTCTGCTTGGAGGATGATTATCATGGGTTCTTAGCCCCAACTCAAAATTAGCTATGTGTGAAGCAATCAATTTTCTTCCTTAATTTGACACTCTACACTGAGGAGTTTATTAAAATGCTAATGAATCCTGGCTCATCTTGTTTCCATCCAACTTCTACATTAACTCTATGTTGCTAGTCCTAGATATGCAAATATATATTAGCAGAGTTGAAGAAACATAGGAATAGATTACAGGTTAAGCAGTGAAAGACGAAGACTGTTGGACACAGTCAAGATTGCCAGAACCGTCTACATTCTGTAGCTATCTTTGTAAAACCCTAGCTAGAAAATCAAAACAACTTGTAACTAAATATAGAATGACAATCCAGAGTCAGGGCCATGGAAGGACACTCTAGAGTCAGGTCTATGGAACGACACTCTAGAATCAGGGCTGTAATATGGCAATTTGTAGAAAGATACTCATGCAAGTAGAAAGTGTTAATTTCATGTTTTTTTAAGATATTAACCTGTGTTCCCTGTTAGACTTTTCACTAATGATATCCTTTATAAGTCAAAAATTTGGAATCCCAAATTATAGCACACAAATACTATGCATGCAAAGATTATCTTCATATACAAGACACACTTAAACATGCAATGACGATACACACAACAAACCACTGAGCACTACAATGTTAAGTTTTCTAACAGTTATTTCACCTACTTGTCGATAGAGCCCACCATGTAGTAAACCATTGGAAACCAACAGATTGCATCCAGAAAATGCATATCTGGCCTAAGCAGCAGATGGGATTACAAAATGAAACATAATATCACAACAGCAACATCTATTCTAAAATATTTCAATAAACTGGTAGCTTTAAGAAAAACAAACAAACAAAAAAACCAACACCCCACCACCTGTTTTTTAATCTTTGGCAGTATAATACCATTTTTAAACAGAAAATTGGGTTGCAGAAAGCTGTGAATCAACAGTTTGCTGTGATCATAAAGAATGATCAGAATTAACATGCTTGTATTAACAAATGCAACCCTTAAATCAGAAATTTTATGGCACAGCGGAATTCCCACTGTAAAGATGAATGACTGATGTCAGAGACACACTACCAAGTTGTGCTCCAATGCCTGACTTTGGAGCACTTATTTTAAAATTCTCACTGCTTATTTTCATGTGGAAAGCAAGTAATTTGAATTTTGTAATAACAGCTCCATTGACATCAATGAGACAACATTAGATGAAGACACTGCATTTGGGGTTTTTTGCATTGTTTCTTTGATGATAAATTTTACTGTGTTTCTTCTTGCATACTAAGAAACATCAGAAATCTTAAAACACACATGATGTTTAGCTGTCTGAATAGGCATACTGTAATAAAGTGCCTTGAATTGAGAAAATGGGAATGTGGTGAGGCACAGATGTGTTCCTGGAAAGCGGCTGCATTCCTGAGTCAGGTGAAGCAAATTACAAAATGCCAAATTACTTGAATAGTAGCCTGAATTTCACCTCATGTGTGAATGAAAAGCAGGCTGACTTTTGAGCTAGTTTCTGTAGTCCCATGAATGCTGGTATTTCAGAGGATTCACTGTAAATGCTGTGTACAGAGAGACAGCACTAAGGGTATTAGTTCAATTAGCAGCTATAGTTTTTATTCTGTGCTCACAAAATGTGGGCTTACTGTAAATGCCTTACAGTATATAAGTCGGGCACTGTGCTGGAAAAGAGAACAAGCACTAGAGGGCACTGGATGCTCACATCTTTAATTAAGAAAGTGACAAAAGTCCTTTAGCCTAGTTTAGACTTTCTACCAATTTGTGTCATCCACTTTATGCCAAAATATGTACATAAAGAAAAGCTTCTGTTTTGCAAACACGGGTGTATGCAACTTCACTAAAGAGCTGTCCGAGGCAGAAGTGAGACACTTCACAGCAGGTCTTTGTATAACAAATCACTTGAACTAAAACATGCATGAAAAGAAAACTGTCAGGTATCAGAACCTGTAAGAAATTTCTGCTGCCAACATGCCTTCAAGCCACAATTTGGTCGACACCTCTCCATAACTGGGTCTTCCAAATTGTGATTTTAAGTTCTAGAGCAGTGCCAAAGTGTTGAGGAGGAAAAAATGTCTCATTCGGATTATAAATGAATCAACCTTGCCAGAGAAGAATTTCTCCAAAATTTAAAACAGCTAGTGCAACAGAAGCTAAGAATTCCAGCAATCCCCATGATTTATATACTTGTAGATGGAATGGGTTGTGGGGAGTATCCTAATGCCTTAAAGAACTGTTTCTTTTAGAGTCTAAAATGACTTCAAGTATACTTAAGTGATCCGGGCCACTAAATGCTCTGTGTTAAGTAGGTTAGTGCTGTCCGAAGTGCTGTCACGTAGGTATGAAAGCGTTACACAGTTTACTTTTGACAGTGCCTAGGAAGTTTTTTAATTTTAACATATTAGTTGGGGTATTTTTAAGAAACACCTCGCTGTAACATTGGCTGCAAAGAATAAGGACAGTTAAATTCACTATGGCCTTTCACACTCAGTAAAAAAACAATTTTGGTATATGACAGCCAACACAGGACACTATTTTTTTCACCAACACTTCTCCAAGATAAATGTGCCATAATTTTTTTGATTTTAAGTTGCCCACATGAAGAGTGATCATCTGTTGAAGTAATGGCAGAATGACTTTAAAATGTGTCACAAAAGAAATAATTCCCATCTACTTACGGGTTATCTAAGAGTAATACAATGGGATTTAGTTCTTTCTTTGGTCGGTAATAAGCTCTGAGCGGAACAATGAAGTTATATAGGCCGTTTCCAGCAGTTTCTGCTGCAACTATAATCAATTTATTTTTGAATCCATAGGCTTTTGCATCTTCATAGTAGTTATGTTGGCATCCCTAAAATAAAAGCAAGTTCAGTGAGTATTAATAAAGAGCTTCAGCTGTGACATTAAAGCAGTTTACCATGAGAAATAGAAAATTGTATCAGATGACCTTATGTAGATCTGAATAGACAAAAAAAAAAAATGCGTAGTGATGAAAAGGATGAGGAAACATTATGGGCTAGTAAATGCTGAGCAAACCTCCTCTCTAAGCAGAAACCAGACTTTAACTCTGCTCACATGCATGAGACAAATGAGTGCATTTTTAGCTGGTAACAGGAACTCTCTTTACCTTATCTAGTCTTAGACAACAGAAGGGTACTTTTTCATGCAGAAGGTGACAAAATGTGGGAGAGCTTCCAATATATGGGGAATAAGGAGGATAGCCTTTGGCATACCTAGGAAAAGGAAACAAGTATTTTTTTTCAGTATAGCAAATGACTGAAATACATTTGACTACACTCCTACTTTATGGTGTGTTTACACTTGTCTAAACTTTGTAGACTGCCAGAGTCAAGTACATGAAATGATGTGTTTAAGAAGGATCAAAGGAATATATTTTGTAGCTTTGACCTATTTGATCCAATTTACTGAAAGGTATTGTGTTTCATGGATTACAAGTATTTTGCTTGATTTTTATTTATTGTGTAGGCATCTTTGCAAATGTGTTGATGTATATCAGTGTTTTGGATACATGTACTGGAAACTTTTAAGGAAAGGAAAAAAACAAGGAAAGAAAATGAAAGTGATTGTGGTACCTCTGCACTTCCTTTTCCATTTTTCTGTCAAATGCTTACTAAGAATGAGGTCATTAACATCTCACAATAAGAACATACTTTCAATGTAGCTGGAATAAATTTCAAGCAGCAAATTCCCTTAATGATGAGATGAATAATATAATTTGCCTTAGTTTTAGTAAGAGGCCTTTTATACCCAAATATTTCAGCTGCAGATTTAAGTTTACTTGTTTCATTTCTTTCACTGGAGCTTCATAATCTTCCCTGGGGCTTTTCATGCTTGCCACTGTTGGAGACAGGAAACTGTGCTAGGTGAGCCACTGACTTAATTGTGTATTTCAGTGTAAGCCTTCCTGTAAGTAATCCCAATAAACATAATTGCCTATCTGCATGGAAGTTACAGAACAGAATCTTCTGCTTTTCTATTAGCAATGCATCATTACTTTAAGTAACATGCTAACAAGCATTTTAATTTAGATGTATTAATTTTGTCTCATACTGTTTTTCTTTTCTTATCCCTGCCTTTTGAAGTCAGACACCTAGACTCAGTGTTTAACCAGGCTGTTGAATGATCTGATTATCACTGCATTCTCAAGACAGAAGTATTTAGCTGTTTACAAATTGAATCCTGTCTTTATAACTATGGGATATAAGACAAAAGGCCATAAAAGTGCTATTAAAAAAAAAAAAAAAGCAATACACAACTAGATCTTCATAACCGATTATAGAAAATCTCCCAAGAAACAGAGAAGTTAATCTGTTTTGTTTTAATTTTGAGATAGCATAATGGCATACTGCTAACAGAAAGCAGCATTTCATAATAGGGAATACATTCATAATTGGTCTTTACAGACCTTGCTTGCTACCACTGCTCAGGATGATCTGCATGTAAAAAAAATTCATCCATGCTGTTTACATAATATTAGCTTTCCAAGTTATCTTGTTTACATTTAGTATACATACTCTAAGCCTGCAGAGACTTCATCATCTGATGGGGGAGTTTCATCTTCTGACTGGTCACTTAGCAGATCACATGTCTGAAGTGAGGACGAGTCTGCAACCTCCAAGACAGGTGCTATACTGGGCCGTCTGCCCTCTTTCTCTCCTTCAGAAGGAAGGGCCAGTGTAGGTCCACTCGACGTTCGGCATCCTGTGTCTTGTAAATCGATAGCCACTGTCCCTGAAGTATTGATGAAAGCATTTTTTTTTATAATGTGCTTGTCAAAACATCCAACTGAGAGTATCTTATTGAGTGAGGATTACCAAAGACTAAAAGCAACACTGTATAGGCTGCATTTAATACATGACAACATAGCAAAGATTTCAGTTATAGCTGAGGAAGCCTTTTCCTGCAAAGTAGCACTTTTCATGGCTCTTAATATTTATTGGTTTGTTAACTACTCTTTTAAAATCATACCTTATATAATTAATCCATATTTATATAAATCAATAACCTCTAGGCTTTCCTTTTTTTAATTAAAGAACCTTAAAAAAAAAAAATTGCAATCAGTTGTGAATGACAAACCAATTACCCATGTGATCTTCCCAGTCGTTTTGCTCTGCATAGATTTTATTATTATCTTTTTTTATACATGTCTTAAGTCGTTGAATTCCATATTGTCAGATGAATATTAGTTTAACCAAATCCCATTGTTTTTCAGCTGATTTTTTTCTAAGCACAAGCGTATTTCTTTCTGTAGTTATTCTTTCTGCACAGTGTTATACTGATTTTAATTACAGTTTTATGAATACATATTAACACCTTTAAAATGCATTACTCATTGAATGTGAATTATTTTGCAAGGAGTTTTGTTAGTTTTTTTTAATTTGGTTTGTTGTTGTTTGTTTTTTTTTTACTTACCCATGCTGGCTATTATACTGTGTACAGGTAGCCTAGAAGCTCCATGATAGGACAGTTTTGATTCATGCTTTTTTCTATGCTTTTCTGGCTTCTTAAAAGCAGAATTCTCTTCTTTGGTGATATTTATATAAAAGCATATATCTGTAGAACTCATGATATAGCGAGGACCTGGATTCAGCAAAATGCTTTTGTTATCTTCCTTTCTAACACCAATCAGACAGACTCCAAACCTTAATCGGAAAAGGAAAGGCATGGTTCACTTTGCATAGTCCCATACATACACCAGAAATTCCACTGTCAAAAAAGGAACCTCCACTATATTTTTGTATTTTGCATTTCATGAACATTTACAGATTTCTAGATGATAAATATGTTTGGAAAATATTCTCTCTTTAAACAGGCCACTTCTGCTCAAACACTTTTTATGAGCTCATGAGTTCCTAGGCATCTAAATCCAGTGTTTTTTCTTAATCTCCATAATATTCATCTAACACTTTACCATTTTTCTATAAGAGGAATAGTCCCTTCTGGGAAAATATTAGAAGAATGGACATATAATATGAAAAAGTATTAATCACATTGAATTGTTCCATGATTCATATGCAATGGAACCAAATTTCAGAATTCACTTTTGCAGTTCATTCCTAGAGATGTATTTGAAATTAAATGAAACAGAGCAAAAGCAATCTCACTTAAGTATAATCAATGTCACTTAAGTATAAACTCAGCGTTCAGAGTTTCATATATGTTCATTTTGTATACATATGGATATACATAATCTGGGTTTAGCTTGTCCATTCATCTCACAGAGCAGCACTGAATAAGTGATACATGATCTGGAACCTGAAGAAGGCATGTTAGCATCTAACAAAAAAATAAATGGTTTAGAACAATCACCAAAATGTAGTAGGTACTTATAAAGTTGAGTACTTTGTATAATATGAGTGCACCACAAAAGAAGCCTTATTCCCAGCTGACTCCTCAATAATAATACACTAACATACTAATACACTAACATCCTCCCACCAAACCTTATCTACATTGTTTGGCACATAGAAAGGGTCTGGTGTTCCCATTACCTCTCTAAGGTACTTGTTAGGCTTATCCTCTGTATTCTTTATATTCTGTGCTCTCAGACTGATCTGGCCGGTACAGACCCACATGAGCTTTTATCTGACCAAATCTAACATATAGAAAAAAAAAATCCATTAAATATATTAGTGGCCAGACACTTAAACCCAGAAACACAGTAATGTGTAATACTGCACCTTTGAATGCAGACCTACATTATGGGCAAAACAATTAATTATATGCATTTAATTCTGGATAGAAAAATAAACATACTTCTTATGTGCATGGAAAGAAGCATATGTGAAGCTTTTCCCCTCATACTCAGCAAAAAAAGTACTTTCTTCCAAGTTAATGTGATACACTTCATTACCAGAGCATCTGCCATACATTTTCTGCCATTGTTCTGATGATTGCTGACTGTCCCTGGAACATGTACAGATAAAGAGAGTAATTTAAAACTTAATGTAAAATTTATATTAATCAGAATAGTATTTCATGCCAATAGAAACTACAAATGTCTATTAAAAAAGTCCCATAGGCTAATTTGAAGGAAGTGTTTGAGATCAAAGCTTGCTAATACCATAAGTGCAGCAACTATTCTAACGTATTAAAGAGCATTTTCTGCTAAGTAATAGGCATATGAGATTATGTACTTTAATATCAGGACAGATATGGCTCAATTACTTTAAATTCACACCATAATAAGTATATTCATTGCAATTTAAAGATGACAGGTGAAACCAGCAGCATGCTCATTCTATTCACAAAGGCAGTCTCTTCAGGTGTTCCATGGCAGATTGGTTGTTTCCTGTTTGGAGTAGGTAAAGAATAATTTTAAACAGCTTATGCAGCAAAGCCCAGTTAGTTTCAGTCACTTTAACTGTAAGAAAGATTTTATTTTCTGCATTTATTTACCACTTATCTCTAGCATTCACTATATGCACATTTTTAGTTAGTGTGCCATGTGTACTATGACAAGTATATACTTCTCCATTGTAACTGCATAAAGAGTTATATGCTTACTGTCATTTTTTTTTTTATTTTATTTTTAATGTTCCTTATCCATCTGGACGTTAGTGGAAATGTTTGAAGCCTCAGCTAACACCAAAACTTGCAGACTTCAGGCTTCTGTGAATTTCTTACTTTAGTAAGTTTCAAGTGGAAATAATATTCTGTCTGCATGAGTTTTACTGGATATAACAAACAAGTATATAACTATATATACATACTTGTATGATGTGTGCATAGATATATACACACATATATATATATTATATATACACACACACATACAAATATATGTATATATGCAGATAGGACATAAAACTGACAAATGTGTTCTGCATTTTGCTACTTGTAGCTAAGATATTGGGACATGCTCCCCTGTCTACACATTTTGACATACTAACACAATTTCCATTTTATCTTCAATTTGCCGTACCTCTCCACCATTGCAATAGTTTAGAGATGGAAGTAAGTAAATAACTTTTATTGCAGCATATAAACAAACTAGGTGTAAAATAGCAGAATCAGAAAGGTAGTTACGGAAGAAATTATTTTCCCAATTTCCCTTTTCCCCCTAAAATCAAAGACTCACCTGTTTAAAGTCTGCTTGGTTCCAGTTAGTTGTCTAAAAGCTTCCCATGGGGCTGTTCTGTAAAGACCACAGTAAGTTCAAGTCAGAAAGGTTATTTCTTTCAATATGTTATATCATAATATAAGCTCTAATTAAGTTCTATAACTAGATTAGATAATTTGGCATCATTTAAAAACAATGTTAAGACTGATCAATAAGAAGGTTATGAATAAGTTTCAAGGTAGAATTTTGGTGACTCTTACAGACCACGATTTTGAATCCTATAAATAGCTGAGAATGGGCTTATTGCTATCTAGTTTGCTTAGTCTGAAAAACAGCATTAAAGACTAAAGCCTGTTCACACGAATAGCAACAAGCTTCTCCTTAATTTTACTAGCAAGTTTACCTGGCCAAAGTTGCTTTGAAAATGAACATTACCCTCAGTCTCCTCACATATTAGTATCAGAAGGAAAGATGGTTTCAATTTATGTACATGTGTCTCTTTTTGTTTACTGTTTCTTCTGTTAATAACTTTCTGTGCTCTGCTACTATGTATTGCCTTCAGCTTCGGGTAATTACCCAGTGTATTTACCTTCATGATGGTTTGTAATATTAAACAGTGCCATACTATTTATTAATAAATATAGAAAAAAGATTCCCTGTGGAACAGAGAACAGCACTTCATTTGTACAAGACTACAACAAACAATTGGGACATTGTTTTACCTATGAACTGTCAGTGGACTGTCAGGTAGTGGTAGGACTGGGGGGAATGGATCCAAGCTACAGAAGGACAGATTTAGATTACATGTTAGGAGGAAGTTCTTCACCATAAGGGTGGTGAGACACTGGAACAGGTTGCCCAGGAAGGTGGTGGAAGCCTCATCCCTGGAAGTTTTTAAGGCCAGGTTGGATGTGGCTCTCGGCAACGTGATCTAGTGGAAAGTGTCTCTGCCTGTGACAGGTGGATTGGAACCAGATAATCCTTGGGGTCCCTTCCAACCCTGACAATTCTGCGGTCAAACTGTGAAGCCAGGTTAAGATCATAACCTTGCTAAAATTACCTGATATCAAGAAGCCAGAATTTGAAACTGGCTATATTCTCGTTTAGTGTCTTTTCCGCTAGAGAAATGACAAAAAGCAACTAATGTTCTGGTAAGTTTCTTGATAATCTCTACATGCACCTAAAACACTGTATAAAAAGAAGAGTCATTCCTCATGGAATAGAGAAGCATAGATAATAATATAAACTTGGCTGTCTGTGATAACAACTTAAACGTTCCGAGATACTACAGTGATGTTGCTAAAATTGTGAGACAACAGATACAGGACTTCTGAGAATGGAAACATGAACTAATTGCTAAGAAAATCATCCTCATGACTTTGAACAGAACTTGAAAAGATTATGCCAGATTGGAATTGGTTGATTCAATGCAGTATCTCCATGTTCCAAGTCTGTACTTTTTAATAATTGCTGTCACTATTGACTAGTTTTAAGACTCAAGTCCCACATAAAGTGTACTGCAGGTGTTGATAGTAACCAGGATAATGAAAGAACAATGAAACAGGAACCAATGTAAAGGAAATCAGTTCTCCGTTTAGAGTGGAAGTATATTTAACATGTGTTCTTCATTACTTACACCTGATTTAGTATTCAGTCTGGATATAAAGGTGTGTGTGGGTCCAGAGGACAATGAGACTGGTGAAGAGACTGGAGACAAAGTCTTACAAGGAGAGGCTGAAAGAGGGGAGCTGGGATTGTTTAGCCTGGAAAAGAGAAGACTAGGGTGGACCTTATCACACTCTACAACTACCTGAAGGTAAGTTGTAGTAATGTGTGGGTCAGGCTCTTCTCCCAGGCAACTTGTGACAAGACGAAAGGGAAGTTTAGGTTGGATGCTAGGAAGCACTTTCTCACGGAAAGGGTCATTAGGCACTGGAAAGGACTGCCCAGGGAGGTGGTGGAGTCACCATCCTTGGAGGTTTTTAAGGAAAGACTGGATGTGGCAATTAGTGCCATGGTCTAGTTGATGCGGTGGTGTTATGCCATAGGCTGGTCTTGATGATCTCAGAGGTCTATTCCAGCCTCAATAATTCTATGATTCTGTAAAGTTGCTAACAGGAGATGGAAAATTCTCTGCTAGCTGTTAGGAATACTACGCTTTTTTTCATGTACATATACCATGAAATAACTCAAAAAGGTTATGTAATCTGTGCATGTCAGATGATGAAAGCTAGGCAGTTTAAATATTTTCACCATGATTCTCAGGAGGCATGGAAAAAATATTTTGTTGTCTTAACAGGTACTAGCACAAACAGTGCCATCAAAATATCTTGATGTTTGTTGTTCCTAGTTAGTAAACATTCTAGCAATAATTTCAGTTTTCCCTCTCCTGGGCATGGGGGAATACTACAAATGAGAAGGTTCAATAACTCTGCTTGTAAAACAGTATCAATTTGTACAGACTGCATTCTTGTGCAGCCTGCTACTCCTTTTGGCAGCGTGTTTATTATGCTAAAAAAACCCTCTTCCTAGGTATGTTTGCTTGCTGCTTAATGCACAGACACTGAATAACAAATAATATTTTACATCTGAGCAAGAAAAAAGACTTCTGTTCTTTTTTTAGTTCAATGAATTAGAATTTTTATATGTGTACAAAAATAGACCTAGAAACAAACATTAAAATAGGTTTTCGTGGGTTGTGGTGGTGTTCTTAAGTAGAACTCTTTGAGAGATCCATGATTCAGTCTAATAAACTGGAAATAAAAATTAGTCAGTGGCACAACAGCATGCAGCAAACTTAAATATTTTGGGGGGTCTTAGTGGAATAATGTATTTTATTGTACAGAAAGTTCCAGTTTATTTTTAAACAATGTAGTTGTCTGGGAGTTCAGGGTAAGGTATTTTCCACACTTTGACAAGGTGGTGCTTGTTCTTTTTATGGTAGTATATACTTACTGTCCCCTAGAGGTGTGAACCAGCAGTGTGATTAGCGTAGAGGTAGCTGGGCATATACAGTTCAGAGCTAACATAGCATATTTGAATTCCTCTTCACACACAACATGATCTATAGGGGAAAAAAAAAAAGTTATTTAAATTGTTCTACTTTGTGTTGAACAGAATTACCACTTCCTTTCTTTGTCTAGAAAAATGGGAAAGACAATCAAATTTTCCATCCAGATCCTCTCCTTTGAACCTGGAGGGCAGCTGTGTATTCATAGATTCATAGAATGCCAGGTTGGTGGGGACCTCAAGGATCACCCAGTCCAACCTGTCAGGGTAAGAATATAGTTTACATGAGCAGCCTCAGCACCTTGTCAAGTTGGGCCTTCAAACTGTCTCATGTAGGGCAATCTACCACCTCCCTTTGGAGTTTATTCCAATGTTAAACAGCTCAAATGGCGGAAAAAAAAAATTCTGGCATCCAGTCTGAATCTCCCCAGCAACAACTTGCACCTATTGTCCTTTGTCTGCACCACAGACTCTGTACACAGGGAGCCTCCCTCCTCATGATAGCCCTGCATGTACATGTACTTGGTTATGAGGACTCCCCTAGGCCTTCTCTTCTCAGGGCTGAACAAACTCAGTTCTCCTAGCCTGCCTTCACGTGACAGGTCTGCCAGTTCTCTGATCATTCTTATGGCCCTTCTCTGGACCCTTTCAGCCTATCTGCATCCTTCTTGTATAGCTGGGACCAGAACTGTGCACAGTGCTCAAGGTGCAACCTGCCCAGCACTGAGTGGAGTGGGACAATGACATCTTTATCCTGCTTGCAATACAATTAGTAATGCAACCAGCATCCTTTGGTTTTCTTTGCCACTGCAGCTTACTCATGCTGAGCCTTTTGTCCACCAAGACCCCCAGGTCCCTCTCCACAGTGCTGCTCTCAATATGATATGCCCCAAAGAGCTAGCTCTCAGACTGGTTTTTTTGACACCCAGTCCATACTTTCTGTCCTGTAGCTACATGTGGAGAGCTCTCTGAACCTCACTTCCACTGTCTTGCTAGACTAGCTGTATCAGTAAGCCACACAGCACAGTCTAGTTTATGTCTTTTGCACCTTCTGCAATTTTGCATAAGCTGTCTATCTGGACTTCAGTGAATCCTTTGACACTGTCTCCAACTGCATTCTCCCTAGAGAAACTGGCAGCTCATGGCTTAGACAGATGTACTCTTCACCCAGTAAAAGAACTGACCAGATTGCCAAGCCCAAAGAGTGGTGGTGAACAGAGTTAACCCAGCTGGTGGCTGGCCACAAGTTGTTCCCCAGGGTCAATCTTGAGGCCAGTCTTGTTTAATATCATTCTCAATGATTCTGGAGGAGGGGATGGAGTGTACCCTCAGCAAGTTTGCAGACAACACTGTTTGTCAGGAGTGCTGATCTCAAGGGTAGAAAGGCTCTACAGAGGGATTGGCACAAGCTGAACCAATGGGCTGAGGTCAGTTGTAGGAGGTTTAACAAGACCAAGTGCCGGGTCCAGCACTTGGGTCACAACAGCCCCATGCAACACTACAGCCTTGGGAATGAGCCCAACACTGAGTTGCAGAAGTGTGCCCACAGAAGGAAGCAAAGCTGGTGAAGGGTCTAGAGCACAAGTCTTACAAGGAGCAGCTGAGAGAACCAGGACTGTTTAGTCTGGAGAAGAGGAGGCTGAGGGGAGAGACCTCATTGCTCCCTACAACTACATGAAAGGAGGCTGTAGTGAGGTTGGTGTGGATTTCTTCTCCCAGGTAGTGATAGGATGAGAGGAAAAGGCCTCCATTTGTGCCAGGATAGGTTTATATTGGATATTAGGAGAAATTTAATTACTGAAAGAGTGGTCAGGCATCAGAACAGGGAGGCGGTGGAGTCACCATCTCTGAAGGTGTTCAAAAAACATGTAGATATGGCACTCTGGAACATGGTTTAATGGCCATGGCAGTGTTGGGTTGATGGTTGGACTTGATGATCTTAAAGGTTTTGTCCAACCTTAATGATTTTATGATTCTATGAGAAAGCAGCAGAGGTGTTACATCTATTCCTCTGTATTGCCTTATACTGAAAACTCTCAAATTTTCTGCACATGCTTCCAGTATTGTATGAATATGGCTAATGCTTAAAAGTCAGGACATAGTGCAGTGCTGCTCATGACATGAAAAGGAAATAGAAATTACTCTCGGGTATATGTGAATGACATTAAAGAGTATTAAAACAGATATAAAAAGAGACAAGCACAAAACTTACAACTTAATAAAACTTCTTGTAATTGAAGAATCTTAAAGGTTTTCTAAGGTCATGAAGGCATTTATTGCAGACTATTTGGCTTTTTTTTCTTCTGAATTTAACTTTTGATTTAATCTACATTACATTTAGTGGGAGCAGAGTTTGCTTCAGAGGAGAGAGAAGGCAAGTAGTACAGTTGATGCTCAGAACATAAGGGATAAGAAAATTGCTAAACAGATCATTTCCCCACCTAGATCTGAGCTGTCTACATACTTCTACTTCTACTTGCACTAATGTATCCTTGAAATCCTTAGAACTACCTCACCTTTTTAACTAAGCTTCTATCTAAGCTGAGTTTATAGCATAGCTGCAAGAACGCCTGAAAAGTGAGGGCATACTTTGTATGCTTTCTCTACTCCCTTTCTTTAAATTTCTAGAGGCTTTTCAATATCAGAATCATTCACTACTGAAAGGAGAAATTAATTCTCTCATTTTGTGAAGATCAAAGCCCATTTAAATGTCACAGCGAAGGAATTAATTTAGTTATATAAAGACAGTATCAAATATAGAACAAAATGAGATTTTCCTTTTTTCACTCCTAAATATACTTCAGTTATAGCAATTAAATATTTCCTGCAGAAAATATTTCAGTCAGAAATATGTTCTTTTAGTTGATCATGTGCCACTAATAAATCTATTTGGATTTTAATCTAGAGATTTGGAGAGAGTGAGGCATAGTCTGCTACTTGGATGGAATAGCTGCATTCCATTACCATTAGATGGCAAAGATTTATGAAAGTAAATATTGACTTCCTGATATTGAAGGAATGCAAATTCTCCATATTTTTGAACCTGGATAAGATTTCATCCAGTAACTTCTCCTTATATTTATTTGGAATGTTACACAGTACAGTTAAAATGGGAGCAAGGAAAATAATAGACAGGAAAATTATTTAATAATCTATAATTTCAGATCTTGCAATTGAAAAAAAAAAAAAAAAAAAAAGTCTATGCTGACCTAAATATGTAAAATGAAAATGAGTAAATTGTGAGTGGCACAATGCAAATTAAAAGTCTGCCTCAAAACTTCACTTCTCCATATGTTCTATACTCTCTAACATGTATGATCAACTTTTGGGAAGGATTTTACACAAAGAATCACAGAACTAACCAGATTGGAAGAGACCTTCAAGATCATTGAGTCCAACCAATCACCTAAGACCTTCTGATTAACTAAACACTGGCACTAAGTGCCTCATCCAGTCTCCTTTTAAACACCTTCTCCACCAACTCCCTGGGCAGCCCATTCCAATACCAATCACTCTGTGAAGGACTTCTTCCTAACATCCAGCCTAAACCTGCCCTGGTGCAGTTTGAGACTTTGTCCTCTTGTTCTGTCACTGGTTGCCTGGGAGAAGAGACCAACCTCCACCTGGCTACAACCTCCTTTCAGGTAGTTCCAAAGAGCAATGAGGTCTCCCCTGAATCTCCCCTTCTCCAGGCTGAACAACCTCAGCCTCTCCTCACAGGGCTGTGCTCCAACCCCCCCTCACCAGCCTTGTTGCCCTTCTCTGGACACGTTCAAGCATCTCAACATCTTTCTTAAAACGAGTGGCCCAGAACTGGACACAGTACTCAAGTACTAGTGCTAAGTGCAGGTTCATGTTAACAGAAAATACAGCACATAGCAAACAGGCTGCTGTCCTACAGCAGTCATCTTAATCTTGTATGTGTAATGGGTTTGTATCTTCTTGTCAAACGTTCTTTACATGGAGCTGGGATTTGCAGGGCTATTTCCACTCCTACTGTACACTTTGTGTGAGCTATTTATGACCTTTGTGACATTTAATGCATCTGTAAGAAACAAAAACAAAACAAAAAAACCCAAACCAAAACCAAACTACGAAAATAACACCCTACCTACTTTGTAAGTGTTACGAAGCTTTTGAATTTTCAGAGGTACTTTGATAACATCAGGTAAAATATTCTTCAACAGCCTAATTACCATGACAGGAAATGAGGTATTACAGGTTTTGCCTCTGGGCTGGAATTAATTTCTTGTGTAAACACAGATCAGGTCACAAACTACTTGCTCATTTCTCCAATTATTTGACAGATTACAGCTTTCCTATAATGCTACTGGGGTTTATATCTATGTTCAGGTCTCTTATTGTGGAGCTGTGGTGAGGGCTGCACAGAACTTTATCTGATGGTTTGTCTTTGAAAGTAAGTAGGAAGGAAGCTAAATGATGTCTCTCCCACTCCTCAGGTCTGGGAGATGACTCAGGTCCTGTGAAAGTAGGTACTAAGATGAGGAAATCATTCATTTAGTGTGGGAGCGAAGTACCGGAGGAAACTGCAGTTAATCTTGATGTGAATATTAAATATGTCAAATCAGTTTACCAACAAGAAATATTTTTATTTCATTTATACTAAAAAAATACTCCATTTAGAATTTTTCAGAGCTGTAGCTTCTGTTGAAAATATATTTTGACAGGAATTTTGTTGCTAAGTCTGTCTCAAATAGACGTGGTAACGCAGTGTTAGGACTTCTGCAATGTTCTTGAAAATAAAACATACCTGAACCACTGATTCATGCCTGCAGCATCAGCCATGTGGTAAGAATGTCCTAGACTTGACACAATTATTCTGAAAAATTTTACTTTTGCCAGTTTTGTAAATAAACATGACCACTACCAGACCAGATTGAGAAAAATGTCCATCCAGTACCTCTGGATTATTTTTTATCCTGAAATTGGATAGATCAATCATCAGATGAATTCAGTATCCATTCTGGCTGAATCTGGACTATGTCTGTTTCAAATAAATTACTGAAGGTTTAACGTCAGACTTCCCCAAGCTATGCTAATTCACTGGTGCATTTTGAATAAATAGAAAAAGTCAACATTTATCTCCAGCTCCTGGAACTGTGATTAAACACAATTTCAGAATATTCAAGGTAAAGGCAATTAGTGCATTTTCTAGGAAATTTATAAAAGGTAGAAGCTCAACTCAAAAAACAGGCAATTTACTCCAGCCCCCAAATTACAGAAATATGCTGCTCTGCTGTGGGTAATCTCCCCTTTGATTCATGTTTGTGCTGAAATACAAGGTCAGATGGATGCATTGAGGGGACGTGACCTTTTGTAGGAAGGAAGGAAAAGCAAGGAGGTTAAGAAAACAGGACTGTCTCATGCAGTCAACATAAGATAAGTGCCTGAGAAACTCAGATTCTACTGTTTTGTACATTTTTCAATATAGTTAGACTTCTGTTAGCAGGACTGTCTGGAAATCTTTGGTTGTACCTTTTCCAAGTTCAGAAACTTTCTTTTTGACACAGTCTCTAAACCTGTGTGTGAAGACAGGGGAAAAAATATAGAGAATATATAAAAAAATAGAAAATATTTCACGTTCATAAAATGCACAAGATTGTTTTAGGCAGCATCCAGAATCAATGAGACATTTTTAAAAGCAGTATCAAATTTAAAAGAAGGTTTTACATTAAGGCAATAAAATAAAGTAGTCCTGAATCACAGCAGGAAAAGCCCTTAGATAAATGTTCCATGCCGTTATGACAAATTTTATTCGCAAGCACTCTGGACCAGGCTATAGTCTGCAGCCCCCACTGGACAGGGGACATATTTCAGAATGAAGAAGAGTTGAATGAGATTAATTAACCACAGCAGAGCCCTCTTATGAAAATGTATGCAAACAAATGTCATTCACATGACTCAGCAGTAGCCTAACCATGTGCAGTAGGTAAGCATCCAGCGGTGATGTTTATACCATGCTCATAATCCTGCCAAGTTTAAAACTGAATTTGAATGTCTCATGCCTTATACGAGCAGAATTAAATTGGTCTTGAAGGATGGCTTGCAGTTCTCTGCCTTGAACGCTGTGCAGAGAGAATCTGCAGAAATGGATGCAGTGATCCCTACGATCCATGTGAAATTTTTTTGGGATGTAAGGTGCTAGACAAATATTTAGACTTACAATAAAGTACTTCTATAATTAATTTTAGAGGGGATCTAATAAGGCACACAATACATAAGGTCTCCTGATGCCCTTGAGGAACTACAGAAGGTAAATTAAGGCAGTAAGATACCAGATTGGTTACACTTAGGTGAAGGAGGTATCAGAGTAGGGGGGAGATTGTAGTTTGCTTTTTCAAAACAATCCCAAAAGGTTCCAAATTCTCAACCTGCAACTTCGAACAGCTATGAAAAAAAAAAATTGTTACTTCTGTTTTGCAAGTCTAGTTATAGATAAGCTCCTACAGAGACAAACCATTAAGAATAATGAAGCTCTCTTAAAAATACAATTAGGAACAGCAAATTAACACAGTTACCAATAAAGAAAAGTGGCCATGGCTAGGGAGAAGAGATAATGGTTGTGCTGTAAGATTTTAAGGGGTAGATGAAAAAGCACCATCATTCTTGTAACAGCATGAGTTTTATCCCCTGCTGTGCTATCTCAGAGCTTGAGATTACAGTTTTATAACTTCAGAACTGCTATTGATGGCTTTTTCCTTTCTTTCCAACATAGTGGTAAATTCAGTAGCTTTTAAAATTAGTTTTGACTTGCTCTGAAGTTGTTTTGCGCTTCAGTTGACTTTTTCACCGCATTCTGGCATGATGGAGGTGACTAAAGCTTTTGTCATAGATTTTTATTTTGTTTTGTTTTCAATTTCTGTATGGATCAGCAATCTTTTCCTCCTTAGAATATCCTGTGAGAAAACTGAATTTTCAAAAATTACATTTAAAAAAGGAAAAGTTTTGCTTCTACTTCATATTTTTTTAAAGATGGGTAAAACGAGTTCACAATGAAAGTATCTGTGTGGTTTTGTCTGTACATACGCTGCTATGTATGTGTGTTTAGAGAGAGAAAGAAGGACCTACCTACATGGTGCAGAGAAACAATGGCAGATTAAAAGTAGAAGATTTGTTTGGGTTTATTAACATTATTTGCATTTTGTATCAGTTTCTAAGACACAGTTTACTGGATAGAGAAAATATATCTAATGTCTCTTTCCAAAGTGTTTCCCAGAAGTCTGTCTGCTTCAGTTTCTTGGATAAACCTTGGCCCTTTCTGAGCAGATCATTTCATATGATAACAGTATGTTTTAGAAGACAGAAGTTATTGAAGGACATGGATATAGCAAGCTACATCTATAATTAAGGAACAAGCTGTGTGTGGTTTATATATATATATATATATATATATATATATATATATACGTAGTTATATATATAGATATATAATATATAGATACATAGTTATATATATACATCTAAATATATATAAAACAATTCTACTCTATGTATTATGTAACATTAAAAAAAAATTCCTAAAAGTGCTTATAAATAAGACTTCAGTGTAAAATATGACATTTTACTGTTGATAGGTTACACACAATCCATATTATTTTACCGTGCTGTACTCTTAATATGCTTCCAACCAGCAACTATGCCTAGAGAATCTCATTTTGCTTTCTTTATGAAACAAATTGCTGAATACAAACAAAAGTGATTCAAATGGCTGAAATCTTACACTTACCTGCAAACTTTATGTGGAATTTATTCTCAGGTTTTAGTATCTGGACATACAAAGGGCAATTTGGAGCAAAGTCTTTAACTGCCCATGCTCTTAAAATGGTTTGATGATCCTAGAGTATGAATAAAGAGTATGAGGTGATGAGAATAAAATATAAACAACCTTTTCACATTAGAGAAAAAGCCTCTGATCATCCTGAATCCTTTGAAGGAAGCTCATTTTAAGACTATCTAACACCAACTGGTGTGGATGTTTACATATATAAGCGACATCACATATGTATTTCACATATTTTAAAAGACACATATATATATAGATAGATAGATAGATACATACATACATAAAAAAACCAGTAATTCTGCAGACACAGACCAGGCTGAGATATTCTCAGTGTTCACCAACAAGGTCTACCAGGCCTCTGCACTGAGGCAGGCTTTGAGCAGAAGAATCACCAGCAGTGGATGATTTTAGCCAAGAGTAGCTACTTATCAACTCAACCCATATGAGCCCACAGGAGCAGATGGATACAGAAGGAGCAGGACAATCTTCTTATATGGTTGCTTTCTTATAAACATTATGGAAACTATTGAAGACCTCCAATGAAGGCAGAAAAACTAATATACTTTCAGCAATCTTCAAACAAAAGGATGATCTGGGAGCTATTCAACATTCATATTTTGCTGTCTGGAGGAATGAAAAGCTCTGTGTAAAATGCTGGCAAGAGCACTGCAGTCTTAGGACAGTGGTGAATGACATTTACTCTACTCATGGACTTGGGGCAAGTGGGACATTACAAGGATCTGCACTGGAACCTATTCTATTAAACACCTTTATCCATAACTGAGTAGGAGGCGAGGATGCACAAGTGGCAGATTTGCAGACAATACCAAGCTAGAGGGAACAGTCAAAAGAGCTGAGGGCAAGATGAGACAGAGAAATGGGCTGACAGGAACCTAGTGAAATTCAGAAGGGCCCATGCAAAGTCCTGCCTCTGTGACTGAGTAACCACCTGCAGGTGTCCAGGCTCAGGGCTGACAAGCAGCTCTGCTGGAAAAAGCCTGGCGTTCCTGGCAGACAGCAAGCTGAGCAGCGGCTGGCAGCAGAGGAGACTGACAGCATCCTCGGCTGTTCTAACAGGATCGCAGTGATAGAGGGCAGTGATTATCCCCCTTTACTAATCACAAGTTAGACCAAATCAAGACGTCACACCTAGTTTGCAGCCCTTAATACAGCACAGACAGGTAAGCTGGATGAGTTCAGGCAGAGGGCCACTGAGTTGGTTGTGGCATAGAAGCAGAGGGGCTGTAAGAAAAGGCTGAGGGAATGGAGCCTGTTCAGCCTGAAGAAGAGATGGCCTCAGTGACACCTGAGAGTAACCTACAACATGGTTACTGAGCAGATGGAGCTAGGCTTTGTACAGTGATGCACAGCTGAAAGACAAGAGACAATGATGTAAGCTGAAAAGAGAGATTCAGGCTGGATACAAGGAGAAACCTTTTCCCAATGAAGCCAGGCAGTAGAACAAGTTGCACAGAAAGGTCAAGCTGCCTCCACCCATGGCCACTTGCCACATCAACCCAGACAAAGCCCTAGGCTCTGTGTGTGGGCAGTCTGTGTGCATAAATGACCTGTCAGACCAGAGACCTTCTGAGTTTTCTTCCAACTTCCATTTCCCTATGCTCCTAGTAAAATCTGTTCTGCCTGCTAGTATAATCTGTTCTGCCTGTCGGAATGCAGAATAGAAAGTTTGTTTCCACAGATCTACTCCTAATAGTCCCTCTTCCTTTCTGCAAGTGTCTGGAAGGGGTGACATTTGGATGAGGAAGAATTGTGTGAGAATTTAGATGGTAGCAATAAGTCATGCCTAATTGATTAACAATGTTTTATAAGGTAGCTCCTTCTACATTAAAGGAGGATATCAGGAATTCAAGCTCAAAATAGTGGATAAATCTGATAAATATCAGTTCAATTAAAAACAGATCTACATTTTTCTAGAACATTTGTATAACTGATGTCATAATTTAGTCAGCTACTGACCAAAGGATTCCAACGATTTTCCAGTCTATTAGCTTTTGTACTTGTTTCCACATGTGAAGCATGAGTTAACTGTAGGATAAGTACTGCTCTCCCACAGACGTAAACTATGTGATAATACATACTTAATTTCATGAAGTATGGCTAATTTTAATATATATCAGCCATCAAGGTGTGTGTTTGTGGGTTTTTTTTAATTTCGGAACTAAAAAGGAGTATTTGAGAGCTGCATGTAGGAAACAGTACTTGGGCTGAACTGCCTAGTCATGAAATCGGTGGTGTTAAAATATAAAGAATGATTCATTGTGTTTGCAGCATCAGCAAGAAGAAAAGCTTTCAGACTCGTGAACACAAGAGAGAAACTCTGCTAGGAATAGAGAGTAATTGACATTTTCAAATCATATTATTTTAATGTCAGTTGAGACATTAACAAGTACTTGGAGTCACAAGGGGAAGACCTTTTGTGGATGATAAAATACATTATTTCACATTTTTGTTACTAACACGATGATTTGGGAGCTATTCCTCTAGGCACATGAATGCTAACTCTCAGACAGTATTCTCATTTCCATGTTCATAAACAGAATCATAGAATCATTCAGGTTAGATAAGATCCTTGAGATTATCAGGTCCAAGTTGAAAGGGGGCTACAAAACTGATTAAGGGGCTGAGGCACTGTCCTATGAGGACAGGCTGAGGGACCAGGGGCTTTTTGGTCTGGTGAAGAGAAGGCTTAAAGGGAATCAAATCAATGGATATCAATATATGAGGGCTGGGGATCAAGACAGAAGGGACAGGCTCTGCTCAGTTGTGCCCTGTGATAGTACAAGGGGCAATGGATATGAAGTACAGCACAGGAAGTTCCACCTCAACATGAGGAATAACTTTTCTTTAAGGGTCATGAGGCACTGGAACAGGCTGCCCAGAGAGGTTGTGGAGTTTCCTTCTCTGGAGACATTCAAGACCCATCTGGATGCATTCCTGTTCAACCTCAGCTAGATTCTGTGGTCCTGCTCTGGCAAGAAGATTGGACTCAATGATCTATGGAGGTCCCTTCTGACTCCTAACATCCTGTGAAACATTAGCCCTACTCTGATAAGTTCACCACTAAAGCATATCTCCAAGTGCCACATCTGAATGACCTTAAAATACATCCAAGAATGGTGACTCAAACCACCTCCCTGGGCAGCCTGTTCCAATGCCTGACTACTCTTTCAGTGAAAAATGTTCACACTTCTCCTCAGAAAAAAGGAGGTATATATGTGCATAATATAAACAGAGGTAACTGGAAAAAAAAACAAACCTATGCTTCTATTCACATTATACAATATGTGCTTCTTTGATAGATGAGGGCAAAAATAACTTCTCTTCTGAGTAATTTCCATTCAATGAATTACAGCCACTGATCAAAAATTGCCACCGATACTGATGGTAATTAGTACAGAGGCAATATTTAAGTTCACATATTAAAAGCTGGAAGCATTTAAGTGGATATAACAGGAAGTTATATCATCAGAACTCAAAGAACAACCTTGATTTAATATATGTTTTAAAACAGTTTTGCTAATTCAACCTTTTTTCTTGCTGTACACAAGTTGATACATCAGCTCTGTCATCCCACACAGTGCAGCCATCTTGTGATGCTATTAAGTCAGCAGAATTTAGATTACCAGTAGTCACCCCATTTGATTAACAGAAAGGAAGAAAAGAATCTGAGCTCAACCATCTCTGACTTTTCAGAAAGCATTAGAACAAAGCAGCAGTAGAAGTGGTCTTTCATGCATTTATACAGCCTATTAATAAGTTATCCATAGGATAATTCAAAAGAGACTTCACTTCCCACCCCTCCTTGAGTTACATCATCAGGTGCAGCTTTCAAGCATCTTACATTCATGGAGAAACTTGATGTAAGCAGTCCACTTGAAGTCATTGGTTAATTTTGTGTGGTGTGGCACATGCTACTACTGTTCTACACCCTCCAATCAATCAATCAACAGTCATCCAGACTTCAGTATAGTTAGAACTGTCTTTAAGAGTTTCAACATCCGGACGTGAAATAGGTCTGTCCTGCTTGATGTAGCAGATGAACAGCTTATATCTTGCTCTGAGATGTCAAAATAGCATTTGATAGATTCAAATTTGGCAGTTTTTTTCTTGCCAAAGAAGATAAAGTTGCTGGTAGGAGACTTTGGAAAGCTGACAAATTCTTGGTCTGACTGTTGAAGTTCTTACTCCACCAAATGGAAAAGGAAGCAACTGGCAATTTTTATGAAAGAGCTGCATGTCACCTGTCACTGTATTTTTCTTCTGAGACATAGCTGAGATCTATAGATCAGAACTGACTTTGGTGCTAAAACTTATTAACTAACAAAATAGCAAGCAATGAAGAGCCAGTGGTATATGTGGCAAAAAAGCAGATCCTCTGCTGAGGAGTGTAGCCAGGGACATATAAAACCCTCATGAACTTTGAAAACTCAATGAGTAACAACAGCTGTTCTGGTCAGGAATTTCCCCAATGCATCTCTTAATTTTTGACAGCTGTCAGACACAGGAGAGGATCCAAGGCACTCCTAACAGTTTGTCAACTTCCCAAGCACAACAAGGTGAAAAATAAGTTGTAGCTATAATGATTGATGTTGGGATGACAACTGAACGTTGAGCCCAGTGACAAACTGTGTAACCTTATGTACTACATGACTGAAGTTGTTAGTAGTGAGTGGAGCTGGAAGTGCAGAAAATTAAATCCATTTCATTTCAGAGCTCTAGGGGGCAGTAAAATAAAACAATAAGATTTAAAAAAGAGAACAGTTCTATTTTCTGCTTGTGTTGCAAGTAATTTCATGGCCTGTGAAAAGGAAAATTGAGCAACAACAAAAAAACAGAGAGAAGTGACATCTTGTTTAAAATTTAGATGACATTCACCTAGAGGACTATCACTGCTACAGCTGAGTTACTGCACCATGATGACTAGCCAATCAGTTACCCAACAGGGCATTCTGTCCCAGAGAAAGGCAATAAGACTGTGTCTTGGGTAAGATTTGCCTGTTTGTGTGCTCCAGGCACAATGATAAACAAGATTTGAGAATAGTCTGTACTGAAAGCTGAAATGTGCCAGGTACCATTTTGGTATTTCCTGGGGCACACTGTCCCTGAGGGCAAAGAGATTGCCTGGGGAGAATTGTGGCTAGCCACAACTCTGACACTAAAATTAGATAGTGGTGATCAGAATGAATGGAAGCTTCATTTCAGCAGAGTCAAAATACATTCTGCAGAGGTTATAAGCAGGAATGAACAGCTTACATCTAAGTGAATCCTGTATCAGTGCAGCTGTCCTTAAAGCTGCATAAAACTACCAAGTGCAATGTAAATCATATTTCTGTTTGTAAGGCATTTCTCATTTCTAAACATTTCACAACTGCCAAGTATATTTTGTGAAATGAGATGTTGTAGTGAATTTGTTCTGAACTCTAATTTAGACAAGGCAGTTTGTCTTTGGCTAGGATAATTTTCACCCTCATGGAAGTTACCAGCATTTTCCCAGCTATCTGCAAGAACTTTTGCTTGCTCTTATCCTTAAATACCCTGGCATCTCTGTCACTTCCAAACAGTTTGCTTGCTTGACTACTCCAGGATTATTTGCTGCCAATTCAGTGGCTCTCCATTGGATTTTATTGCTGATTAACCAAATTCAGAGCTCTTAGCTGAGTAAGTTTGACTGTTATATAGTAGGAAAAAAGACTTACTTATCAAGGAATTCAGTGACTTTCTGCCAATGATGGATCAAGGACAGAGCCTTTAGTTTTGAATAAAATTGTTTCTACTGGATGCAGGTAGTCTACAAAAAAATGAGTTACTTTTGATAAAATTTGTTTCTCAGGGCTCATTTGTCTAGCAAAGAAATAATCCTTTCTTTTTGCTAACTTATGCTGGCAGCTTTATGTTGCTTTTTTTGTTCTTCCTTCTCTGATAAGCCTCATGTGCAGGTATGGAAACAAGTTTTGAAGGCAGCTGAAGTAATTGTAGCAAGTGAAAGAATATATTAAGAAATACTACATATATTATGCAAAGCCCTTTTTCTCCCACGTTTATTTGCATCTGCTTTTAACATTTAGAAAGCACTACTTGCTGCCATGGAGCAGCAACGCTCTATTTCAATGAAGAGAGTTTAAAACATAATTACTAAATGATAAACACCAATCTGCTCTTGTTAGACCATTTATAAGCACCTCAGTTTAACTTTGTGAATATTCAGACTTAACTTTTTCTTCCTCTGGAGGTCAAGATTGAACGTAATAGAGGCACTTGTTCTAGTGTCCCTGCCTATGGCGTGGGGTTGGAACTAGATGATCTTTGAGGTCCCTTCCAGCCTAAACCATTCTATATCATTCTATGATTCTGTAAGTGTGCAACAATTCAGCACTCAGCTCAGAGTGAAAAACTTCAAGCTGCATTCATAAACCCTTCTGCAGTGGACTTCTTTACTGGGTATTTGTGATCAGTAGGTGATTTGTTTTATTACTGTGAAGAGTCTTAGTGGATATTAAAATAGTTTCATTCTTTTAGCACCAAGAAGCTGACTAGAGGGTTTGTATTAGCAGTTCCTTTGTGGACAGTAACTTACCTGACTGCAAATAACTAATAGCATGGGGGGACAAACAGTAACTTGTTTAAAGGACCTTGCCATTTTTCACATCTTAAATTGGCCAGTATGAAAAACTATCAAATACTCTCAGATATATTGGTTATTTGGCAGTAGTCACTCACTTAGAAAGTTGAATTTTATCTTTACTTTGTTATTAGTGAACTTTTAACAACAGTTTTGAATGGAAATAGCAGTCCATTGATATGTATCTCTTTTCTGATTTGATAAATACAGCTATTTGAACTAGATACGTAAGCAAACACTGATATTAGTTGAAATAATTTGACTAAAGACTTATTTGACAGGGCATTAGAGTGGTTAATGACCAAGAATCAATACATAAGGTAACACAGTTGTGGTTATAAGGTATTTTGTCATTGTTCCATAAAAAAGGAGAGAATTAATAAAAATTCACTTTAGTCATCAAGATTTTTTAAGTACTGTATTTTTAACAGTACTTTAAAATACATATAATATGCTGCACAAATGTAAAAATACTTAAAAGAAAAAATACAATGTATAGCTAGAACATGCTGCAAAATCTTAACTTAGTACGTAGGTCATACCAGTTTTTTTATAAAAAAAGCAGAAGCAGTTAAGTTATGTGAAATGAGTCACTAGATCACGTTTCCCAGATTTGTGATATCCTGGCTTTGTGGAATCCAATGGAAACCTTTTCGTTCTCTGAACTGAGACAGAAAGTTCCTCCCACATGCAAAATCTCTCTATAAATCAGTTAATATTAATCCTCTGTTTGCAGCAGACATCTCAGTCCCTGGGAGGGAGCAAGGGCAGCAGCAGTATACACAGTATGCAGATTCATTATTAGTTATTTCCTCCAAACTTACAGCTGCTGTCCGGTCCACCTCACAGCGGCTACTCAGAATGAAACAAGCTTCGGCATCATCCATTCTAGAAAAGGGAAGACAAGTCTGTTACATATACCAATAAAATACTTCTAGGGACTTGTATTTCACAGTTTATAGTCTTGCATGCTTATGAAAACGGAATACAGAGAAAATTTAATCTGTTTTCATGCATTATCTGACCGCCAGCAGCAATCACCATGTGCACTAACTCATGATGTACCAGACCTTTACAACTGGGCCTGCAAAACTGTCTTCCCATGGTGCCAGTAGAAACTGTGCTAAGGTAATAAAAGCAGAGTGGCCTCAAACACGCTTAATTTGCAAAACAAATATCTATCTGCCAGGAGTATAAAAGATGAATAAATAGTTTGCATTATAATGTGCAGCCTCCATAGTGCCTAAGGATATAATATGTACAAGTTAGTATTGATAAGAATGACTGAAAAGGGGCAGAAAATACAGACTTGTCTTGTCTATCAGTAGCTGAAAGATGGTCAGATACAGTGAATAATGTGTCTGGGGTAAGTAACTGACATTTCTGGTTATGTATGCGCTCAATGAATTAACAATTTTTAGTTCGTAATCTCTTTGAGAACATTCAATGCCTGATTGCTCTCTAGTAGGTACAACCGGGCATGTTATAAAAAGAGTGGTGGTGAAAGTGTGCAGAAGACTGAAGGTTTCATCAAAGTTTGTTTTTTCTCTCTTGTCTCTTTCACCAGTGAATCCTACTTCACTTACTGGTACATAGATTTAAAGAAACAGATACCTTCTTACAGGCAGTCCTTACAGGACTTTTCTGGACAAAGAGGAACAGGATGGTTAGAATGGGTTTCCTGGGAAGGGGAAAAGTGAGAAGGAGGCTGGGGAAAATGAACAAGCAATTCACTGTTCAGAATAGCAACTCCATTCTACAGTCTGGAATGGGCCTTGAACAAAGGGTCCCTGCATACAAACTCAAGTGACACGACGAAGGCCAATAAAAGTATCTGCAAACATGGAAAACAGTAAAAAACAGTGTGGTGATGTCTGAATAGCAAATGATCATGGTAAAATGTGGTCATACCAGAGCAGAAAACTAACTGAAGAGAGGTTGCAATTGGTAACACTGGGATTGCTTTACAGACATTTCTAAGAAATTCATCCTAGATTGAAGGGACAGCATGAATGGGATCACAAGACGACTTGGATGAGGAGCTGTCCTACATGTGAAAGAGAACAGTATTATAGACTTATGGGAAGGTTACCTCTCAGTAAAATCTGGGAGTTGCAGCCTAAGTGAGAATCAGGGATCGCTTCTTGATGCAATAAAGAATGGTAAACCAGGGAAGGACCACAACAAAATTAATGCACTACACAAATATTTTCAGAGTGGTCTGAAGCAACGGTTCAGGGAGTTGAGATGATTTATGTCAAGAACATACATACAGCTTTACGTGAAGCAAAAATGAGAATTTGTTTTCAGAAAGCACTTGCAGGCTCAGTCTGCATAGGATGCAGTATGTTTTTTTGAGTCTATGATCCTAAGTAGGATAGTGAGTTTATCTTGGTAACAAAAATGAAAGTCTATTTACAACTTCTGAAATATAACTAAAGCTGATGAATAGCTAGCCCTTTAGACATCAGACAGCGCAGCCAATCTTTTGGGTTTCTGACTACAGAAAGAGTTACTAAATATCTATGTTTTGTTGTGAGATCATTCAGAGAAAGTATAAAGAAGAGAGAAGCATAAAGTCAGGATATTGTAGGTTCCACACAGGCAGCTTGCAGTGGGAAAACAAGGGGAAGCCTCAAAACATTAAAGTACTTGAAAAGGTAAAATCATTGTAATGAATGTAAATCATATATCCAAAATAGTAATGTCAAATGTGGCTAATGAGAAGTGATGAGGAGAGGAGGTACTTCTGAGCACTGATTAGGAAGCAACTGTGGGAACTACGGTAAGTAGTTTCAGCTAATCACAGGAGCAAAACTGTGAAGACAAGATTAAGAAAGAAAATTCAGTTAAATTAGATGAATTTTTTTCATGGGAACCGATGATGTAGCTGGCACTGACAGGATATATAGATGATCTGGTAAAGAAATTAAACCTTCTGTGAACATAGAATCATAGAATCATAGAATAGTAAGGTTGGAAGGGACCTCAAGGATCATCTAGTTCCAACCCCCTGCCATAGGCAGGGACACCTCCCACTAGTACAGGTTACTCAAGGCCTCATCCAATCTGGCCTTGAACACATCCAGGGAGGGAGCATCCACAACCTCCCTGGGCAACCTGTTCCAGTGCCTCACCACCCTTACTGTAAAGAACTTCCTCCTAACATCTAGTCTAAATCTCCCCTCTGCCAGTTTAAGCCCATTGCCCCTTGTCCTGTCATTGCAGGACCTTGTAAATAATCCTTCCCCAGCCTTCCTGTAGGCCCCCTTCAGATACTGGAAGGCTACTATCAGGTCCCCTCGAAGCCTTCTCTTCTCCAGGCTGAAGAGCCCCAACTCCCTCAGCCTGTCCTCATAGGAGAGCTGCTCCAGCCCTCTGATCATCTTTGTGGCCCTCCTCTGGACCCGCTCCAACACTTCCATGTCCTTCCTGTGCTGAGGGTTCCAGAACTGCACACAGTACTCCAGGTGGGGTCTGACGAGAGCAGAGTAAAGGGGCAGAATCACCTCCCTTGCTCTGCTGGCCACGCTTCTCTTGATGCAGCCTAGGACTCGGTTGGCTGTCTGGGCTGCATGTGCACACTGCAGGCTCATGTTGAGCTTTTCATCAACCCAGACTCCAAGGTCCTTTTCCTCAGGGCTGCTCTCCAGCCATTCACCACCCAGCCTGTATTTGTGCTTGGGATTGTGCCTACCCAGGTGCAGGACCTTACACTTGGCCTTATTGAATTTCATCAGGTTGGCCTGGGCCCAACTCTCCAGCCTGTCCAGGTCCCTCTGGATGGCATCCCTGCCCTCTAGCAAGTCGACTGTGCCACACAGCTTGGTGTCATCTGCAAACTTGCTGAGGGTGCACTCCATTCCTCTGTCCATGTCACTGACAAAGATGTTAAACAGCACTGGTCCCAGCACTGACCCCTAACATATTCACCTTTTCCTCCAAAGTTTTTTTCCAACTACTTGAATCACTTCAGCCAGGGATGGCAAGGATAATAACCCAAGATGAACAACTATGCATGTCATGAATATAAATGACAGAAACACTAATAGCATCTATGTTAAAAACATTTATTATAACCTAAAGTATCCTTGTGAGAAAAGTGTTACTAATGTCCTAACTGAAAAACCTTTTTCAATGTCACCATTTTCACATGCCAGAATATTGAATCAGACAAGAAGTAGTTCTCCTGCTTAAGGACAGCAAAAATTAAACGTACTTTAGATACTGAAGTGTTGCAGAAGGGAAAAGCACAAAGTCCGAGAAAGAGTGTACTTGAAAAAAGATTAAGATTTATGATGGTTCACTGAAGAAAGTGGATGGAGAAAGAAATATATTCGAAGTCATGAAAAATCTGTGAGAAAGCTGTAGGAGAAAGAAATCAAGCATGGTAGGGTTATTCAGTTTCTAGTGCTAGTTTATGTGGAGGATGAGAGCTGCTTTAATTAGTTACTGTGTGGTTTCTAATGCTGAGGTAGCTATAAAGTTTCCCACCATGCTGGTGAACAGTATCAGCATCACTCTGATACCTGTGGAATTTGTTCTGCTTTTCTGTTAATGCTGAGCAGATGAACAGTGCTCAGTGAGCACCAACAGTCTGTGAAGTGAAGCTCTCAAAGGTAGGAAGCAAGAACCAATACTGGTTTTGTAAACTCAGACTGTATGCTGGGATGCATCAAGAAAAATACAGCCTTTAGTTACCTGACTATTCATTACTCATGCAGTCAGCCAAGTTTGGTGTTCCTTTACTTCCTGGTGCAACTTCCATCAGGTTTTTTTGACACACATTTGTATACATTTTGATACTGAGACAGTTGTTGATTAGTTTTTGACGGTGATAACTGTTACTTTATTTATTAGAAGCTTATCATGTGCCCTGTTATCTTTTCAGTACAGTGTGTTCTCATTAAGAAGAAATACAGTCAATGTCTGAGCTACTAGGTTATATTTCATATTAACTCTTCTATTAAATTCACACAATGCTTCTTTCCTCAGGAGACGGCTGAAAATTATTCTCTGACAGGTATGTTCAATTACACGTTCTACAAGAAAAAGCACAGTTCCACAGTTGACTACCTCCAGGTTATGATAAGTGAAATTCAAGATTATCTTTAGCAAACAGCCTAATTTTTCTTTTCCTAATGCGTAGAACAAAAGCCAGCTAAATCTCCACATAAATTATTTTTTTAAATCAGCAAGAAAGCCAAAATCAAGAAACAAGAAAAATTCGTGATCCTGAAATTGTATTTTCAGACATTAAACAGATACAGAAGTAGAGAAGTAGTTGCTTGCTTTTTTTTTTTTTTTTTTTTGGTGGCAGAAAGCTGGGAAGAAAAATAACATTGCTCACCAGACTTCTTACAGACTAGATTCTTAGAAATAACTCCCTTGGGATAAAGAAGGCTGAATAACACAAACACTCAGACAGGTATTGGCTTAATTTTAGATAGCTATATTAGTTGCTGAATAAGTTCTTAAAAAGATTAGTGCAGAGAAGTTAAATCAGTTCTTTGCTAAGAATCACCTTTCACTACCTTTGGAGAGTTGAAAGAGATGATCCTCCTACGTGAATTCTACTGTGAATTCCTTCATACCTTCAAATGATTGAGCAATGGTGGGGGGGTGTCAAGGAACTGTGTTTGACTGATGTGTTTTGATTCATGTCATTCACTATTAACTGGCAGAGAGGATTTTTTTTAAAAGTGGTGGAAGTTTGTGGTAAGATCAAGGCCCCAAAAGAAGAGTATATGGAGGGATCCTAGAACAGTAGTCGCTTATACTACCAGGCTCAGAATTGCAATGGGTTCAAAAGGTGATAATTATTTTTGTCTAATTTTTCCCCTTTCAGTTGGTCAGGAGAAATGCCATCACATACATCATGTTTGCTCAAGGTAGAGAAACAAGTTGTTAGGACTACTGGCAGTTCCAGAATTTTCTGTGTTGCTTTTTCACAAGAAATCACTTCGTTCCCATACCTTTAAAAACTGAGACAGAAAAGATAGTGGGAAAGTAATTAATTGTTCAGATGAAAGAGCTTGCAAATACTTGTTCCTTGAAAAACTCCAGCTAGTAACCAATGCACATGCTCTCCTTCCAGCACAGCTTCACTAGACTTACTTATCCAACAGTATGAGTAAACCCAAAATGAAATCAACATCGGGCAGTATTTGCCTACTTAGCTCTCAACAGGTCTTGATCTTTTAGCGCGGAGCCTTGCAGATAGATAACTCTTTGGGACCACATAGGGATTTGTAACACCCGTCGGACCTGAGCATCCATCTCAGTAGGGCACAAAATAACGACATAATAGTCCTGTCAAAAACATAAAGGGTAATAATCATGTTATTTATTTACTTCTGTGTTGTTGCTAGAATGAGCCAACAAAGACTCAGGATGCCAAGGAAATCTCTGATAGTTCTCAAATTTAACTGGCAAATGCTATTTTAATAGATGTGTTTGAAACATTGGATACTTTAAAGAAAACAGCTGGACAGTTGTCACAAAGCACTCCAGGATGGCAGCTAGAGTCCATTTAGAAACACTTTTGTAGCCATATGAGCATAACATGTTTTAGAGACAATTTACATTTCTGTCACTCCAGCTGGAAAATGTAGGAAGTCTTCAACAAGCAAAAATTTGCCCAAATTTTTTCCTCCACATGAATGGGCAAATCCAAACTCTGTTTCCTGTGCTACAGTCCTTCTTAAGAAGAATAAGGATGCTCTGAAGTATACATGTGTGTATATGTGAAAAGGAGAGATAAATGGAATATTAAATGAGAGACTGAGAGCTTAGGACAGGCTTGTCATAGAAAACTTTCTTAGCACACGCTGATTTTTGCAGAAAGCTTAGTGCATAGAGTCCAGCGCATCATCAGTATTCTTCCTTCCCATTTCAGCTGTGAAGATAATGTATATAAGCTCTTTTATGGTGAGTGAGTAGTATAGGACTTTTCTTCTATTGTTTCCAGTGTATCACATTGCCTGACTCATTTTCTTCAGGCTAGTTCACTGAAGCTTGGATTTTCATTTGTGTTTGCATCTATAAAGTGGATTTCTTTGTGCATTTGCTTATGCTTCTTACTAGCTAATTATTTTGGGGAATATTTTGTATTTGGGATTTGTGAAATTGCTGCTCAGCAATTTGAGGACTGTATTTTACTTTTTTTTTTTTTTGCACTAGTTAATAAAGCATAGTATCACAGTTAACTTAGTAAAAGACATTGAGCATATTTAGTAAAAGAAATAATCTGTAGCAAAGGTAATGATAATTAATCCAAATTGCTTTCTCATATGAATAAGCTTTGATATTATCAAAATAATTCATATCACATTTTGCATTAGCTGGAGAATAAGTGTACACTAAGAAAATCTCTTGTGAGTATAGTCTTTCCACGTCTTTGTCCTTTAAAGTACGTCTATTTATTTCTCAATTTCAACAGTTCCATAAGGATCTAATCTTCCTAACACTGTCACAAAAAGAAAGCAAAATGTGACAACCAAAAGACACTTCGGCTTCTGATGAGTTTTGGATCCGGTCTCAAAACAACAGGAAGAAAATGAATATTTTTAATTTATTTTCTAATTTGGGGCAGAATACAAGGAATTTGCATGGAAACATCTGCTTTTGAAAGAACTGGTATAATTCAGTGAGACAGGAACTCTCCCTGTTCAGTCTGTTTACTCCAATTTAAAATTAGTATCTCCATACTTCTTACTGGAATTACAGATTCACAATTCAGTCAGCTATTTCCAAATGCAGTTTTACAAATTAAACACCATTTCAGAAGGCTGTCTGGGAAAAATATCAGTGTTTTGAGTTTCTTTGTTGTTTTCTTTCTTCCCTGTAAGTACCTGTAGTCTGGGGTGAGCATAGAATTCATTTAAGAAATCCATAAGTAAATCAATCTTCAGAGAGCTGACACACAGCACAACATGTTTTTCTGTCTGAGCTCTGTGTCTACTGTAGTTACCACCAGACTTTTGTCTCTCCATCCACAAGTATGCCAGCTGTTCAAACTGCAAGAGATGGCAACTGTCAGTGAAACACAAAGAGATGTGCAGTACATGTGCATCATACAGGGTTGCGCAGTACAAGTACATAACAGGGTTGCATTGTTCATCTCCTACCTCTATGTGAACTTAGCCCCCAATGTCTTTTTCTTTGTAAAAAGTTCTCTAAGAAGCGAGTGAAGTGAATAGTAAAGTGATCGAAAAAAATATGGTGGTAGAGCCATTCTCTGCCACCCACAAATAGCAGGGTAAATCCATGAAATCACAATAAATAAATAATTAGGGCTGCACCTTCTATCATCGATGTACATTAATACCTCTGAGCTCTGTTTCTCCAGTGCCACATTATGTAAATGCTTCCATCAAATGAAACGTTAAAGCTTCACACACTGAGTGTATACTGTGAGTACAGATACTCAGACAGAAGCATCATTTCACTTAGTTTGGGCAGTAACTCATCTTAGAGATTTTACAGTGGTCTGATGGTGACCTCCTGTATACTCTCTTATATGTGTCTTATAAATTCAGATACAACTTAAACATGTGGCAGCTGTGAATACGGCAAATTCGCATTTACCAGCTGAACAAGACATGCAGGTTGACCATAAATATTGCTCTACAAATCTGGATCCTTTAGACCAAAGAGAATGCCATAACAACCAGTGCCATTGTAGCAATCTGTAATAAAACATGCAAACTCCTTTTCAAAGCTTCTTGTTAAGTAATAGGCATATAATACCGAGCTGAATTTAACAACCTATCTGTGTGATAGCTGCTTTTTCTCATCCACACTCAGCTGAGGGAGAGACTGAATTGTGAATAACAACCCATTCTGTATTATAGGAAGACAAAGCTCAGGAGAGAATGCATCCCACATTCTGTGTAAGTTAGACTATATGAAGTGCCATTATCACTTGAAAGCTCTAAAATAAAGTAGCTATTAATAAGTAAATTTATGTGAAAGGGCAGTAGATTGCAAGTTATTTACTGGTAATGCAGAGCTTTTAAACCTGAGAGGTGTATATAAGAACTACCTGAATGGTGAAATTTCTATTTCCTAGGAAATTCCAAAATTTTTTATGTATATTTTAATTTTTCAACACTACATTTCCACTGAGTGGGAATATACTTGTGTTACTGAATATGTTGGTGTATGCAGAAACTACATATTTAGTTCTAATTTAAATGGTCACGTAATTTCAAGAAAACGAATGCTGAAAGCTTAAGCTTCCAACCACCCAGGCTTTTGGTGTTGTCTGCTCACAGTGAGGTTTAGTTCACTGTCAAAGTAACAGAGTCTGCAAATTGCAGATGTGATAAACTTTGGACATTCATGGTCTAGCAGCCATGAATCTCTCTTATCTTCCATAAGCTTTGATAAGCATGCACAGTGTCTCTATAAGCTTTGATAAGCATGCACAGTGTCTCTATAAGCTTTGATAAGCATGCACAGTGTCTCGCCACATCTCCTTTTTGTGGCACAAGGTCTGAGTGATGTCTGAGTGTGGAACAGCCAACATCTCAGCAGGACTTGCTGTGTAATGACAGAGTTCCAGCCATCAGACTTCACCCAAGGAGCTGAGAAAGGTTTGGTACAGAATGAATTCAATTAATTGACTTCTTGGATTTTCTTAACTCAGCCTTTCCATGCTGAAACTGTTAGAAGTTCTAAACTGAAGTAGGCATTAACAATTCCTAACTGTAGTGTTGGCTTTTTGTTTGTGTATACTGATATACACAGCTGTGAACCCAATTTGCTTGAGTTGCAGATTTAATGAGATTTATTTTTTTTTTAAAGAAGTTAGCACTGGGCTGTAAGCATGAGAGGGGAAGTGGAGAAAACCAAGATTAGAAACAGGGAGAACCTGCAGAGGAAATGCTATATTCATAAAGAAAGTGCTGGCTGCTGTTGTTTGGGTTTTATTTTTTAATTGCTCCACTAACAACAAACCCATATCTCAGGATTAAGGAAAGGTTTTGTGGGACATAAAAGGAACAGAAATCTTTCATTGGCACTTGAAAACTGTTACTGGTGCTCTGGTTTTTAGTATAAATCTGGAATACAGGAGAACAAAGGAAGAAGGAAGGAAAACAAAAACAAGAGCTATAGAAGATGTGAGGGTTTTCTGACATTTTATGTGCAATAATGATAGCAACAAATGAATCGTTTCACTTATTATTCTTTGGGTTTTAAAATAATTCTAAAGAGAAGAAAAATCCACATTTACCTGTATAGGCAACACCACAAGAGCAACACAGATCATAATGACAACAAGCAGCTTTGAAGGCCATATCTTGGGTGTAACATCCCCAAAGCCCACAGTGGAAAATGTCACTATGCAGAAATAAAGGGAGTCAAAGAGAGTCAGCCTGTTTCCTGCTCGTTCCAGATGCTGAATTCCACAAATACTACGTAGAAAAGAATGAATAAAGACACAAAAAAAATAAAAACTATACTTAGGGTCAGTTCAAGTTTCATGATTTTATGTGCAGAGAACTATTTATTTTCAGAACTGCTAATACTACTTAGCTTAGACTTTTTTTTTCCTAAAGAACAAAAATTAGTATCAAAACAGATGTGTGTTATTAATATTCAAATGCATTTGTAATGAAAGGAAATGATTTGTTGGTTATTTGACTGTCAGTCACAACTCTGTTGCTCGGTTTTGTTCAGTGGCTGCTGTGAGGGAGAGGTGAACCCCATGGATAGATGCAATTCCTTTTCAAACCAGAAGAAAACAGATGGTATGTAGCTGCCACCATTCAGATTTTCTTTTATAAATGTCTTTTAACTTGTTCAGGCAGTTTGCTGGTATGGCCAAGAAAATGTACATACTGCTTTTTTGAAAGCTGTTGCTCTTTATGTTGGTCTCTGCTCCTTTCTGTGCCAAGAGTTACTAGCATGAACTAGTTCTGAGGGTATTGCATACTAAAAGGATAATGTTAGCCCAAACGAGAAGTGATTGTGGAGAATAAACTGAACGTGAGAATTGCAGGCCATTGGATTGACAGAAGAATAAACATCCAGAGTCAGCCTGCAGGTAGAAAGTGGAAGATGCCAACTGGTAAGAAGATTCTGCTTACTAAAAGTACAGAACTTGGTTTTAGCAGAACAAATGAAGTCAATTCCTTCCAGTCGCACTTCCTGTGAACCTGTAATTACCTCTCTCATTACAAGTATTGTTTTCTTTCGGTTTTAAGAAGCAGCAGCAGAATCTATCCACAGGTCTAATTGCTACATCCTGTGTTGCAGATTTTGAACATATTTCACTTTGAAAAAGCACCACGACAGAGCTTCCCAAGTTTCAAATATGATCTTCCCCAATATAGAAACTTTACTTGGATCGGTTATTTCACTCTGAAAAAACACCACGATAAAGAGCTTCCTAAGTTTCAAATATGGTCTTCCCCAATATAGCAACATTACTTGGATCAGTTATTTCTATTTCACGCTGAAAAAAAACACCATGATAAAGAGCTTCCCAAGTTTCAAATATGATCTTCCCTAATATAGCAGAATTACTTAGATCAGTTCAGGCTTTTAAATTACATTCAATCAGTGTGTGAACCACCCTGAACAGTTAGTTTGGGTTTTTTTCCCCCTCTTGGAGTTAGCAGAATGATTTCTACCCAGAGAACTAGAGAGATAATTGATAAATAATATTGCACATTTTAGTAATTACTCTAGAACATACCAAAGATGATTTCTCCATGTACAATATGCAGATGGTAATAGTCACTCATTAATATCTGCCATGGCAAGATCTTTGCATCACCAGGGAGACCCTGTGTTTACAACAGCTTTAAGAGTTGTTCTTCTGTTATCTGTTCTGTTCTCCAAAAATAATTTAGCTGTGGGCAGTGGCATTTCCAGAACATATGGATCAAATTCCCAGTTTCCTTTTCACAGTTCTAGCATTTGTAGTCTTCTCACATCTCAAGATGTTCCAAAAGAGGTGGAGATTTTTACCCTGTTGTTCCCTAAGTTTCATACTTCAGTCAGAACTGATACTTTTATATTCCTATCCAATTCATCCCACATTTCTCCCTGTGGTTGTAATCGAGACCTTCCGTAACTTCACTATGTTCCCAGTTTTGCTTTCTCTATTTTTTCCTTTTTTTTTTTTTTCTTTTCTGAAAAGGATTGTTCTATTTCTGTCCCTAAAAAATATTAAGAGAAGGACTGTAAGAAATTAGACCAATGAAGTTCTCTTTTTGCCCCAGACAAGGGAATTTGTCAGCTAAATCCTTTCCCAGTGTTAATGTGAAGTAATGCAGCACGCTGCAGGGCTCTACAAGTATGGGGGGAAAAAAGAAGCTATTTAGTGTAATTATTCACATAAGTTGCATGGAATTTTAAAAGCAGGATGGTGATGGGGTTTTAATTCTTGATTGTTATTATTCCTGATAACCTTGGTGCATTTTCTACTCTTCAGTTGTCTTTCGTGGGTACATTTCTAAAATGCATAATGCTGTTTTGGGGAATCTGGGTTACAAGGGTGAGGAAAGCAGCAATTGCACTGAGCCAGTGATACAGCTCTCACATGCCAGGACTACTACACCACACCACTAAGTGTGAAATATCTGCAGATGGGGCTGTGTTAAAACATAATGCAGGATCCTATCATTGGTAGAAACGTTGGGGGTTTTTTATGCTAGTGCCTGCGAAGCTGCTTGGTGTTTGCATATGCAAAAGAGCCATTTTTACCCTTTGCATCTGATGGGACGGATTCAAAGGTAACAAGAATTTGTACCCTCTGGTGTAGGGTTTGGTTTTTTTTAACACTGCCAAGAAATGAGAATTGTATCTTCACTTCTTGTTCTTCTTGTGAAACCTTAAGAAAAGTTTTAATAGCTTGCTGGTAGGAAGACTCGAGTCTTGATTAAGGAGATATTATCTTTATTAGTGTTATTAGCTTTCCACAGCCAGCCCATCCATTCTTACTTAACTGAAGTAAGTTACTACATCATGAACCACTTCAACCTTTCCTAACTGTAGTATTCCCATTGAATTTTTAGAGACCAAGATTTAATTTTATCAGCTGCACTCCCTTATAATCCTATATATTCCCATTCCTCGAAGCCATCACAATTTTGTGCCTGATCCAAAATGTTGTGGGTTCAAGCTGTTTCTCCCTGAACTCAGTGGGTGTGAGCCAAAGCTTCTCACATTTAGTTAACAATATTAAAGACGTGGGAGCTATTTCTTCTTTGAAGCATAAATTCAGCTCTTCTAACAACTTGTTGAACAAATTAGCTTGTTTTCCCTCAAAATTATTTGCATCACATTTGCAGCTCTACCAAACTGTACTTGAAACCTAACCCTGAAAACATAGAAATGATAAATCCAAAACTGGGTTACAAAGTCTTAATTTTAGTTGATGTTTTGCTGCTCTGATTTTTGTTTTTACTAGAGCCTGAGATCACAGAAGTGCAGGAAAAAACCCCTTCTTTTCAAAAGATAACTTTATGGGAGCCTGATTACCAAATTAAATACTAACTCCTTTGCTCCTCCCTCAAGAATATTGTACTTTAATCTCACCATCACTGCCTCCAAACAAAGGTTACTTCAGCATCTACAGCATGTATCTATCTATTTGGGTTATCTGATCACACTGCATAGAGAGAGCAGTATAAAGTTACTGGCTTTCCAAGAAGTGAAGTCCATATGGAGTAGTTACTTCATTCACCACAACTTATTGACTTCTTTTAATATAACCTAATCCATTATGTGAATAGTAGTATTGACTTCTCTATTTCTTGTTAATTAAATGTTAAAGATTATTTTTAAATTATGCATAAATACTGCATGGACCAATACAGAGAGCCTATGTCCTTGTCTGCTTTCCTAACATAATGAAATATGCAGAACTTGGACTTCATCTTTTGGCCATTTTGCTGTTTTATTGGGGCATTTTTATGTCATCCTTCTTGCTCCCTCTTCTTTCAGCCCATGAAGAAACAATAATTTACTTGCTCATCCCTGGATAAACAGTGGTTTCAAGCAGGGAAAAGGCAATGCTCACAACTTGTTCTTGTGGAGAAAATAAATCACTGTAATAAGATACACACCAGAAATACCTAATTAAAACATAGGCCCCAATTCAGCACCTTCTATAATCAACTTCAGATTTCCTGTCAGTTCAGCAAGGCTGCTGTTTCACAGTGGATCTAAATGATCAGTTACAAGAAAACAAAATTGGAGGAGCTTTAGTATCATTAAACCTAAATGTATTACGAACTTCTAGAGACCAGAACCATGATTTTAAACAGTCTACTACTAGTACACTTGAAAAACAAAAAGTAAAGATAGTAAGATGTAATCTCTGAAGAATACTCATGTATAGTTTATGAATCATTTGAACTTTAGAGAGTTCAATCTTCATTTTACAGGAAGGTTTCTTTCTAATTCCAGGAATCTTTTGTTTGCTTGAGTATTGCACATGCCAAAACTAACTCCTGTTTGTAAATAACCTATTTCCAAATGCAGTACAGAAATATTGTAGAGTAAAGGCATGTCCCAGATTTTAATATTTTCCCTGTGAGATACTACTGTGCTGTGTAGTCTGGTTCTACAAAAGGAGGTGTTGCTAACCACCTTACCCATGACCTAGAAACCTAATCCTTTGTGACAGAACCTCTAATTCTTGTGTCAATATTGAAGAGGCAAAGAGCAAGGGGTGAGCATAAACTACAGTTAAGTGAACAATTGAGGAGGCAATTAAAAAAGACTTTTAACCAATAACAAAATATCTTGAAGCTGAGGGTTTTAGATAGCTGAAACTTAAATACTTCCATTTTTCTCAATGTGATGCTTTCTTGTCTTTTATAAGACCTGTGTTTTTCCTAAACTTTTAGTTTCTGAAAAATAATTCTCCACAAACAGCATTAGAATAGGGGAGGGGGGTAAAAATTGCCTAGTTTAAGTACAATTTCAAAAATGTTAAAATGACAGACTCTGGTACAATATATTATATATATTGAATTTAAGAATGATAATAAGTTCCAATTTGCATGTTTCATATAACATAAGAGGCTTTAAATCTGTAGGAATAACTGAATTTCAAGACATCAATATGAGTATTGCATGCGAGACAGTGAAAGGAATAAGGGAGTAATGCTGATTGGCAGGAAGATAAAGGTTCTTAGGCTGTCTTTAAAGTAAGGCAGCAAAGACTTGTTATTCTTAGTGGGTAACAAATGCAGTAAATCATCATAGAACCAACCAGGTTGGAGAGACCTCCAAGACCATCCAGTCCAACCTATCACCCAGCCCTAGCCAATCAACCAGACCATGGCACTAAGTACCTCATCCAGTCTTTTCTTTAACACCTCCAGGGATGGCGACCCAACCACCTCCCTGGGCAGCCCATTCCAATGGCAAATCACTCTCTCTGTGAAGAACTTCCTCCTAATATCCAGCCTGTCCCTCTCCTGGCACAACTTAAGACTGTATCCCCTTGTTCTGTCACTAGTTGCCTGGGAGAAGAGACCAACCCCCACCTGGCTACAGCCTCCTTGCAGGTAGTCGTAGACAGCAAGCTGAGCCTCCTCTTCTCCAGGCTGAACAACCCCAGCTCTCTCAGCCTCTCCTCACAGGGCTGTGCTCCAGGCCCCTCACCAGCTTCATCACCCTTCTCTGGACACATTCCAGTACCTCAATATCTCTCTTGAATTGAGGGGCCCAGAACTGGACACAAGACTCAAGGTGTGGCCTGACCAGTGCTGAGTACAGGGGCAGAATAACTTCCCTTGTCCTGCTGGCCACACGGTTCCTGATCCAGGCCAGGTTGCCATTGGCTCTCCTGGCCACCTGGGCACACTGCTGGCTCATGCTCAGGTACTATATACCAGTAGCCCCAGGTCCCTTTCTGCCTGGCTGTTCTCCAGCCACTCTGTCCTCAGTCTGTAGCACTGCTTGGGGTTGATGCGGCCAAAATGCACAACCCTGCACTTAGCCTTGTTAAATATCATCCCGTTGGCCTCTGCCCACCCATCCAGCCTGTCCAGGTCCATCTGCAGGGCCCTTCTACCCTCCAACAGATCGAGTCCTGCTCCTAACTTGGTGTTATCTGCAAACTTACTGATGCTGGACTCAAATCACCCAGTCTAGATCGTCAATAAAGACACTGAACAGGACTGGGCCCAGTACTTATCTCTGGGGGACACCACTAGCAACAGCTGCCAATTGGATGTGGCACCATTCACCACCACTCTCTAGGCCTGGCCCTCCAGCCAGTTCCTGACTCATATCAGAGTGAATCTGTCCAAGCCATGAGCTGCCAGCTTTGCCAGGAGCTTGTTGTGGCAGATGGTGTCAAAGGCTTTGGTGAAGTTCTGGTAGACTACATCCACAGCCTGCCCTGCATTCACCAGGAGGGCAATCTGATGATAAAAGCAGATCAGGTTAGTCAGGCAGGACTTGCCCTGCCTAAACCCTTGCTGGCTGGGCCTGATCCCTTGGCCATCCTGTGAGTGCTGTGTGGTGGCACTCAAGATGACCTGATCCATAACCTTGCCTGGCACTGAGGTCAGGCTGACAGGTCTGGAATTTCCTGGTTCCTCCTTGAGGCCCTTCTTGTGGATGGACATCGCATTGGCAGCTTCCAGTCTTTGGAGACCTCTCCAGTGAGCCAGGACTGTCGATAAATGATGGAGAGTGGTTTGGCCAGCTCATCTGCCAGTTCTCTCAGGGCCCTAGGATGGATCCCATCTGGTCCCATGAACTTGTGAGGATCCAAGTGGCTTAGCTCTGCTTCCGCCTGGATTACAGGGGAACTATACTGGTCTCTGGCTCCATCTTCCAGTTCAGGAGGCCAATTGTCTTGGAGACAACCTGTCCCACTATTGAAGACTGAGGCAAAGAAGGTGTTAAGTACCTCTGCCTTTTCCTCATCTTTTGTTACTATATTCCCCTCTGCATCTAGTAAGGAGTGGAGGTTGTCCTTGCCCCTTCTTTTGCCATCAATATTTTTACAGAAGCATATTTTATTCTACTTAGCAGTGGCCAATGTAAGTTCTAAATGGGCCTAACTTTTTTCCTGCAACACCTAGCAACATCCTTAAACTCTTCCTGGGATACCTCCCCTTTTTTTCCCAAACATGATACACCCTCTTTTTTCCCCTTAATTCCTTTAGAAGCTCCTTGTCCATCCAGTCTGGCTGCCTCCCTTGTCAGCTCATTTTCCGGCACATTGGCACAGCCTGTTCCTGCCCCTTTAAGAGTTCTTTCTTGAAGTAGCTCCAGCCTGCCTGGAACCCTTTGTTTTTAAGGGCTGTTTCCCAAGGAACTTTCCAAGTTAGTTCCTTAAATAAACTGAAGTCTGCCCTCGGAAGTCCATTGTGGAGGTTTTGTTGGTGCCCCTCCTTGTTTCATTGAATGTTGAAAACTCTGCAATTTCATGGTCACTGGACCCCAGGCAGCCTCCGACCACCACATCTCCCACCAGCCCTTCTCTATTTGTGAAGAGCAGGTCAAGCAGGGCTGCACCCCTGGTAGGCTCATGTAACAGCTGAGATAAGAAGTTGTCCTCCATACACTCTAGGAACCTTCTAGACTGCCTCTTCTCTGTAGTGTTAGACTCCCAGCAGATGTCTGGCAGATTAAACCTGCCCACAAGAACAAGGGATCTTGAGGCAGGCTCCAGCTGCTTAAAGAATAAATCAACCTCTTCTTCCTGGTTGGGTGGTCTATAACAGACTCCAACCAGGATATCAGGCTTTCTGGCCTTCCCCCTAACTCTTGCCCATAGGGACTCAACTTGATCATCCTTAATCTCTACTTCCATGACGTCCAGATCATCCCTAATACATAGGGCCACTCCTCCACCCCTTCTCCCTCGCCTGTCTCTCCTGAAGAGTCCATAGCCATTGATTACAGCACTCCAGTTGTGTGAGTCATCCCACCCAAATACTGCTGGACATTGTGGCTTCTAATATTCAAGGACAAAGCCAATGTTATAACAAATATCTCAGATATTTTTGCAACTCTAGTGCCACTTTATAGAATCATAGAATCATTTAGGTTGAAAAAGACCTCCGAAATTGTCAAGTCCAACCACTAACTAACTCTACCAAGTCTGGTGCTAAACCATGGCCTTCAGCACCACATTTATCATTTAAACATCTCCAGGAACAGGTTTTAACCATCTCCCTGGGGAGCCTATTGCAGAGTTTGAGACCCTTTTCAGTGCAAGTTTCATCTAGCATCCAATCTAAACCTCTCCTGGTGCAAATTGAGGCCATTTCCTCTTGTCCTGTCAGTTGTTGCTAGGGAGAGGAGACATACATCTACCTCAAGACAACCTCCTTTCAGGTAGTTGTAGAGAGAAAGGTCTTCCCTCAGGCTCCTTTTCTCCATGATAAACCATTCCAGTTCCCTCAGCTGCTCCTCACAGGACTTGTTCCTGAGACCCTTCACCACCTTCGTTGCCTTCATCATCTTTTTTGTAGTGAAGGCCCCAAAACTGAATGCAGTACTCAATGTGTGGCCTCACCAGTGCTTCATCAGACTCTCTTGTGTGTCTGTTTTTCTAGAATCTTTTCCTTCCAGAGACCAGCATGTGTTTTCACACAATACACTTCCCTTGTTTCTCAGAATCATGGAAGGGAAAGACATAGATTACCTCAATAGACATTAAATCAAGCTCTTTAGTTCTGTGGGACTTTGAATACGAGCTGATGTAGAGGTGCTGAACTCTTTCTCTCACTACACAGCAAGCCCACCATATTAAAATTAATTCTGAATTTCTCTCCATCTGGAAAAGTCATCCTTTTCTGTATTCCGATTCTTCGTTTTCCTAAATGCTGGTGTTTGATGATAACATCACTGTTTACCCATAGCATCTAATATAAGTATTTTCTTTCCTCAAATATCAGTACATTATATGCAGCTAATGGTTTCAAAAGCTCAACTTATAAAAATAAACTTCCACTGGCAAGCCATGTGGCTTCCTGAAACTGCAGAACATCTTGTTAAGCAGAACAGGATATTATGAAATGACCAATTATATATAAACGTTTGTTGAAACTGAGTGGGAACCCTTCTACTCCTGAGGCTGCATTTGGTAAAATGAGAAGTGGAGCTGTAATGAAACAACTCTGGCCACTGAGGCTGCAGAGCCCCACTGTGGGCTTCAGCTCACTGCATTTCCATAAAAAGATCTCTGTCTCACAGTCTCAAAGAACTCTTGTGTTTTTGTATGCTTTTAGACTGACCCAGAGCTTTGCTGATAAACAAAGTAAACCTCAGCATTCTAACTTCACTGTCTCGATACCCTTGCAGCTAAGAGCCTGCTGGAGGCTGAGATTCTGGACTGCTCACACAAGGAGTCAAGTAACTATTCAGAGAGAACCATGCAGTCTATACTTCAAAGACCAGTTAGTCTTTACCTGCAGTGCATTGCAGAATTAGGTAATATTACATACCTGTTCTTTCTCAGGAAGAATAATGAAGTAATCTACTCACAATATTTGGAAAAATATATGTACTGTGCTGGAAAATTCAAATGCAGGCTTCTAATTTAATACAACAAAATATGTTATGCATTAGAACATGAAGCTTAATGCTTCTTGCAATAGTTCTGAAACACTCTTAAGAGTGCAACAGTCGTTATGCAAACCACCCACACTCCCTCCATCAAACCGAATTACCAATTGAAAGAGTCGTTATCCAAATATTTCTTACATGTGCATAAGCAACAACTATCCCAGCCTGCAGAATCAGGATAGGAACGGCAGACAGAGGTATTGATCATGCCAAGTATAAATACATTTAATCTCCTAGTGACAGAATGCAGTCCACATTTATACATATGAAGAATTATACAATCATAGAATGTCAGGGCTGGAAGTTACCTTGAAAGATTATCTAGTCCAGCCCCTAAAGAAAAGCTAAAGGATGCAATCTAGCTGTAGGACTCTTGTCAGGGTGTCTGTTGAACCTAGGTTTGTTTTGAGGTAATTAATTGAAAATGATATTCAATTTCCAAAGCCTGGTATTGTGCCACTATACAATCTGTTTAATTATATACTTGACAGATTTTAAACGTGCTGAACTTAGATTTTAATCACCAGATTTGTTTTTAAAATTGTTTTGAATGACAGAACATTGGTTAAGAGATGCTAACAGTAATAAAGAAACAGAAACTCAATCTTTTAAACCTGAAAGATCAGGTTCTACTATAGAAGTACCTTTTTTTTTATCATTTTGATTATTTGCTCCTTTTTGAAGGAAGCAGTCATTATTGATTAGACTGCTGCTGGCGATAAGGAAGATTCAGCTTCATATTTGTCCTCTGTAACTGTGAATTCAAACCCACATTCTGTTTCTTTCCTTTTTATGAAAGTGATAGAGATGGTAAAAAGAGGCAAACAGATTCTCAAGTTGGATGGATAAAATTTATAGAAGGCCTGAAACAGAAAATATAGCCAACAACCATAACGCATTAGGCAAATAGCTCCTCTGATTTAGTGTCCTGCCTCTTCTGAGAGAAGTAACAGATTTTTTTTTTTTTTTTTTTTTTCATGAAAGAATAGCCAAAAACACATTATGGAAAGATTCTCCTCCAAAATACTCTGCCTGCAATAAAAGAACTTGTCATAATAATTCAGTATGCATAGCCAAGCTATGGTCCAAAAGCAGACTTTCTCTGTTGCACAGTGAATCGGCTCCGTGTCCATCCTTGTCTAGGTACGCTTCAGTCTCATTACAAACATTTATCTGTGGTAAACTAGCCTGCAGTTCTGACCTTGAATATCTCCAGGGATGGGGCCTCAACTACCTTCCTGGGCAAGCTGTTCCAGTGTTCTACCACCCTCATGGTAAAGAACCTATTCTTAACGTCAATCTAAACCTAGTGTTCACTAATTTCAAGCCATTCCTCCTTGTCCCATCACCACAGCCCTTTGTAAACAGTCCCTCTGCAGCCTTCTTGCAGCTCCCGTCAGATACTGACAGGCTGCTATTAGGTCTCCCCAGAGTCTTCTCTTCTCCAGGCTGAACAACTCCAGCTCCCTCAGCCTGTCCTTGTGGGAGAGATGTTCCAGCTCCCCCAGTCACTTTCGTGGCCCTCCTCTGGACTTACTCCATAAGGTCCATGTCCTTCCTGTGTTGAGGGCTCCAGAGCTGGATTGCAGCACTCCAAGTGAGGTGTCACCAGAGCAAAGTGGTAGAATCACCTCTCTGGATCTGCTGGCCACCTATCTTTTGATGCAGGCTAGAAGTTAGTTATAAAATGATGTGATTCAACTCATAACATATTTTAATGACAAGTGGATTAAAATTAATTGTTAAGTATTCATTTTGATTTACATTATACTTAAAAACCTAACAGCTTCTCCTTTCCTAGTTCCATCCTCTTAGGATAGGCTTTTCATGGAATAGCATTTTGGAATCTTCCTCCTAGTATTCTCTCAGTTCTGCCAGTCGACATTGTCTTATTGGACGTTGCCCTTTCATTTAATTTGCAAGGATATTCATCATGGATCGTCCCTGTACTTCCATCCACCTTCACATCTCTTTGACAGCCCCTCAGTTGTTTGTATTTTGAATTCAACTCTTTCTTGCTGCTCTCACTGCTATTAAAACAACTGCGTCAGGACAAGCCAAGTTACCTTCCTGCAGTTACAAAATTTTCTTAACACCTTAAACAAAAATTAGTTTCTCAGAAATTTACAGATAAGTAATACTCAGGGAGAATGGTCTTTCACTGCTTATTCCTGCTGTGAAACTCAGACTAATAGTAAATACAAGCTGCAGTGGTCTAAAACTTGCAAGTGATTCTCAGCAGGTACCACTTATCTGCCTTAACCACAGGCATATGGTGTACAGCCCTTTGGAAAAGTGACAGGTGAAATTTTCCTTCCCAGCTTGAATTTCCCTAAAATATATATTCAGTGGCAGAGTTATACCCAAGCTCTATCAGAGTGGAGTTTTATCTGTAGACTTGGAAGAACCTGCTGGCCTTATTTAGGTATCACTCACAATCTTTTAACATGCTACTGCAGTCATTCCTCACTGGATGCATTAAGCTCATCTCTTTTGTTCACATTTGTTTTCACCACCAATTATACAAAAGGACTCCACAGTGTAACAATGACAATCTTCATTGGTAGAAGACACGGAGAACTGAGATCAGAAGCTGGTTTTTCCTGAGATAGAATGTAGGCTCTGAGGCTCCCTTGAAGCATGGTCTACCTCAGAAATTCTACTCTCCTCAGTCCAGGTCCTGCAAGCCTAGATTGCAGAGTGACTTTTCCATATAGAATTATTTTGTATGTTATGTATAACTGAAGTAAAAAAACTAGTCACGGACTATCACTAGAATGGAATATTTCTGTTTACTAGAAACAGCTTTTCATGAATTTACTGACCTTATGGATTCTTTTATTAGGTATCTAAAAGACAGAAAAGCACTTTAGAAAAACAATAGAATATGCATTTATAAGACTAAAGGGTGAATACATAGAAGACCCAGACGTGTCGGCAAGAAGCCAATGAGAAATATCTTTTCTCATCTATTCTCATCTTATCTATGGCAGCTGCTTGCTGCGCTTTATATATAATGTTTCTAAGAACAAAGGGGAGAGGTTTGCAGATAGGGAGAAGAGACAGATGGAACATGATGGACTCACTTAAACATTCTGAGAAGCCCAAACGAAGACTATTGTGAAATGCTATCATTTTGTAGGAACACAGCAACAGATATCTGTTGCGTTCCTCTTACTGCACAATTTTTAGGCTTACAATGGGGGGGTGTGGGGGGGAAGTTCATTCTGCAGATGAATATTTATAGATCAGTAAACACAAAAGCTTTATAATAAATGAGGATGCAGTCGACTCCATTTTGGTTATGCTTATTTCACTATTATTTACTTCTAAAGAAGTTTTGTAAACTTAAGATGGTGTTTGCAATAATTGTTCAAATGCCAGCCAAACGAACATAAGCACATTCTCTACTATTTTTAATAATTTTTTAAAAGTGAAAGTAACAGCTTTGCACATTAAATTTGCACATATTAAATTATGAAGTTCTGCTGCTTTAAAATGCAGTAACCTCCTTGTATTTATAAAATGAAGCGAGAAGATTTATTTGTCCTCCAAGTCACATCTTTGGATGAGGAGTGTAGTTAATGGGAATTTCCATTGTTCTCCCTTCTGGAAAACTAAATTTAGGAGTGTTTAAAGTAAAAAGTGTTTAAGGTTGTAGTCACATCACATTGAAACAGTAGTGTACACTTGTCACACTTGAAGCTGCCCTGTCAAATCGTTGACTTACTGATGTTCTTTTCTGTCAGCATTATGAGTATTTCCCTTCAGTACCTTTTATATCCACAAATAAGGCATCATTTAAACTTAGATCATACACACAGGTGTTGTCAGTGTTGGTGTCTTTGCTAGTGAGGTCACCTTTATGGCAAGTAAAGGCCACTAACTACTGTCAAAGCTGTAGCCTCAGTGTCAACATCAGAAACAGTTTTTCATCGTTTCTTTGATTCCTCTTAGCTCTTGAAAGCTTGTTCCAGTCTTGGGGTGTTGCCATGATCTTCTTTGTGAAGAACTCTCAGGATCATGAAGGGTGGTGACAAGAAACAGATTGACAATTAAATGGGGGTAGGACTGAAATCTAATCAACAGTAGAGAAAAATATGACAGTGGGGAAAAAAAATTGCAAATACCCTTCAGGTTGCCAGTGGGTTTTGCTGGATCTGGGCAACAGAGGTATGTTCTGTGCATGTGCATTTTTGTTAGTTCTTTTCTCAGTTCGGCAGCAATGTTCCATGAAACTTTTAAGGCAAAGAAAGATTGTTCAGACCACAAGCAAAATGGAAGCCCACACTGCACTGCTGCTTTACAAGGGTACTGTCTGTCAAGCTGGTTATACGGGTAGCTCTATGGGTGGTCTCAAGACAACTGCACTGAAGTCCAGTTTCTATTTAAAACACTTTCTGTAGACTCATCATGAGTAGAAAGTTCACTGAAAAGGCCAGTACATGATCCAAAGGGTGCATAGGAAATATGACTTTAATAATTATACAGTATACTTCATCTCCCTTATTTTATAGTAATCTGTTGTTAAAAAAACCAAAAAATATAAGTCAAAAGACATGCCACTTGTTTGTCTTTCTACTGGTACGGTATTTTTACTTCCAAGTTGTCTCCTTACTCACCTACTGTCTTAGCTAGAAAGAACTTGTTTGGACAATGACCAGGGAAAACAACTGGCCTGTGAACAAGATATAATTAAGCACTAGGCTTAATGCTTAGATTTGCTGAAATACCCAAAAGGGAATGAACATCAAATAGAAATTGTCCAGTGGGATGAAAATTATAAGAGGCAGCTGCTAGTAGATAAAGCAATACTACAGTATAGTTTGGTCTAGTCTAGCACATATCACAGAATTAGGGTCCTTCATAGTTTGAGTTTCTGCTTGGAAACCTAGCAATTCTTCTAGCTATGAGATAGAGGACTTAGATACCAAGGACTCTCTATGTCTTGTTTGGTTTGATCAGCAGGCTCCATGGTTTCACTATTGTTAACAATAATGGGATTTTAAATTAAACAGGCTTTTTTGCCTGAAAAAGCCTGAGCTCTAAACCAGGTAAAGAATTTCCTTAAAGTCATACAAGTTTTTATGAGTTTTATGTATTCCATCTGAGTTTTCTTCTTTGGGTTACTGTTTTGACCATGTGTTTATCTGAAGAAAAACTTTCAAGACCGATAATTTCTTTGGCTAGAATTCAAATGGATCCATGTATGTAATTTTTTTCTAGAAAAAACAATGAAACTCAAAACCTCAGAGGGTTATTCTGAAGTATGAGGTGTGACTGTTTAACAATCTCGAGTGCGTTTATGAAGAAATCCCAACAGAGCATGCTGAATTACACTCATCATTTAAAGGAAGAATGTAAGTTGTATCAGGATGACCAAAACCCAGCAATCACATGAGTGAAGAGGTGAGCCGATTCAAGATTAGTTATCCTAACATCAGAAAGATGAAGGCAGGGGAGGAAAAAGAAAGGAGGACTGACAGCATGCTACGCAGTCTTTACTATGTTTTATGTGACATTATTTTCTCTTTGATTGCTTAGCCTGTGAACAATATTCAGTAAGTTTTTCTTACTACGTATTTGCTACATCCCTTAGAATTAGATTTCAACTTTGAATATTCATAGAATCACAGAATCACTG
>VWZE01009408.1:75173-97217 GCA_013396675.1 Eubucco bourcierii | reverse complement strand
CCTTGTCAATAATCCCTCCCCAGCCTTCCTGTAGGCCCCCTTCAGATACTGGAAGGCTACTATCAGGTCCCCTCGAAGCCTTCTCTTCTCCAGGCTGAAGAGCCCCAACTCTCTCAGCCTGTCCTCATAGGAGAGCTGCTCCAGCCCTCTGATCATCCTCATGGCCCTCCTCTGGACCCACTCCAACACTTCCATGTCCATTTTCAGGATGATGAACTTCACATTTGCCTTAAAATTGGCTGAATCTTTATTTTCTTCAATTTCTTTTCTTTTTTTTTTTTTTTTTTTTTTTTTTTTAGTTTTAGAATATTAGCAAAGTGAAAAAAAAAAAGAGATCAGGTGAAGGAGTATAGTTGAAACACGACACACAATCATTCTTTTTGCCGTATTTATCCATCTCTACTAAAAAAAAACAAACACACATGTCCACATGTAGCTGTGCTCTCTTTTTAGTAATTTTTAACCTCTTTGCAAAAGGTATTTCCGTTCATATTGTTCTCACTGTTTGTCACTAATTGTAACAAACCTGCAAAATACTGGTCTGTATTTACTATGTTGATAGTAACACACTTGTTAGGGGTTAAGTTGAATATTTGCTGCTATTATTCAAAACCATCTTGCCTCACGCCAGCTTCAAAATCAAAGTGCTGCCTGGAGCAACTATTTTAGGGCTTGAAGTTCAGACTGTAACAAGAGAGGCTTCCTGCTCTGGTTACTGCTTTTGTGTTCTGGGGTTTTGGGTATTGGCTTTGTTCTGCTGAGATGGCAGCGGGACAGGGAGGTGTGGTGGAGTTGCTCCCTGGCTTGGGGTTTTAGCTCGCTGCCTTCTGCTTGCTGCTACTTCCTGCTGTGCTTTTTCTGCAAACAGGCTAAAGTAACTGCTCATTTATGTTGTCTAACTTATATTAAATTCTTACCTCACTCTCTTCGTCTCAACACAGAATTGTTTTGTGTTGCTCTTCCCTCACTTTTGTATTGGGGGAAACAGGTTAATCCATTCTCAGGTTTAACCTATCACAACATTGTAAACTGAAGAGCAAACTAAGTACAAGTGCTCACCTTCAGCAACTGACTGAGGCTTATCATAAATGTATATCAGTAATAACAGATGTCTTGAAAATATGAAAAGGTAGCTCTAAAGTTTAGAGGAATGCCATGAAGAGTTTTGTTCTTACATTGTAGAGTTAAGCAAAGCAGTAGGAAAGGTGTGATCATAGGAGACCATAATGTACTGGATACCTTTAAACAGCCTCATCACTTAAAAGATCTTCTCCTCCTTTTGTTCTGCATTAGTAATGCTGCTTTGCTGTGGAATGTTTCTAGGTGTGGTATTCTGTGCCCAAAGGAAACGGCAATTTTATTTCATGCCTGTCCTTAAGTTCACAGCCTGCAAAGTCAACCCACGGTTTCTGCCTAAGTGTTTACTAAATGAATATCAATCATTTGTTATTCCTCACTGCTGTGACTCAGGCACTTCCACTCTAATATGCAGCATATATATTTTTTCATATATATTGCAGAAATGTACAACTTACACACACAAAAAAAAAGCTATGTTTTGGCGTGAATGCATTCAGCTTTAAGCTTTCACTTGGGTTCCTGTACAAGTATACAGTTGGCTATTTTTCTGGGGTTGAGAGGTGACAAAACTCAATATAATTTACTATTTAAAACTTTGACACAAGGTTTTAAATGTCAATGGAAGTAGAGAACTCATTGTAATCAGAGTGCTGTTTATCTGGATTATGCCCTAAAGGGTCTTGATTTACAGACTTCTTTGTGTGGGAGAGGGAGAATGGAAAGTGGTATCTGCTAAGAATAGCAGAAATACAAATTCATTGGAGCTGAGATACCATTTAAACGTTAATCTTTAACACTCTCTAACATCAGGTTTATGTTTAGTTGTGACAAGATTAAACAATTGACATACCTGTATATTTTGGCAAAGTCTTCCGTGGAAGTCCACAAGGAGCTATCAGAGAGGGAGTTTACAAACGACATTTTTGCAATAAATCAAAGTTTTCTTTACTTCCTTTATTTAAGCTCAGCAAGTTAATTTGGCACATGACAGCTCTGGCATGGGGGATGGGACCCCTGTATAGAGGAATTCACAGATATGTATTTGTTTATCATCCAAAAGTGATACTATGTTTGGATGCCTGTACGCCGCTCTAGTCATCACCTGTCTGAAAAACATTTGTCTGAGCATTATAGTAACTCTAGAGGAAAATGATAATCATTTTATCTTTTAACGTTCATTGTAAATGCACTGAAATCTGTCTGCCTTTTTTTAGATCATCTCATATCACCTCCCTAGCTCTGCCAAAGTCTCAGAGGTGTCCTTTCGATATTCCATAAAATTATGCTTAATACAAACAGAGTGTGAATGAATAATTCCTAGTGTCTGCTGCCAGCGTCTGTTAGCACAACCAAGTTGTATCAACATCTTTTTTTTTTTTAACTCCTCACTTTCTAGATTGAGAAATATGAACTTTGCTAAACTTTACGTCCTTAAAATACAGTTAGAATAAAAGTGAACAAATCACTAGTTATGCTGATCCTATATCATCATAATTAATTACTGCTCATCAGAGACCCAAAATAACTGATGGCATCTAATAATACAGTTAAATGTGTTAGCATAAACCACCATAAACACCAATTTTCAGTAAAGTAAAATAGTTTGTCAGCCTGATGAATCAGTCAATGAAAGATACATTTATTTTTTTCTTAAGTCTGCATGCTAATGACAACTTCATTTTTAAGCCAGGAATTGTGAGTGATGATGGTCTGCTGCCAGGCATTGAATTCGAAACGGTGAAGTAACATCCTCAACACAATTAGTCATCCGTTGTTACACATGGCATTCTGTTTGCTGCTTTCTAAAATGATAAAATGTTCTCAAGTCTGCATGTGAGTATTGGGTTTTTCTTTTTACTGCAAAGATAAAACAAAGCATGCAAAATATAAGCCTTCCTGTAACAAAAGAGATGGAAAACACAGGTCTTCGGCACTTAAATAACATGTCAAATTGTCCCTTTACCTGCTTCTTTTAAGCAGGAATTTTATCTGGTTTTTACAGAAGACCTCCCAAAACAAAAGCAAAATCTAAGATTTCTTTTACCAATGGAATGAAAGAGAATTTCACAACTTGCAGACCGGGCCTCTGTTCTAATAGACTTTGATTCTAACATTTCATTTGACAAGTTTTTCCTGTCACTCCTGAAAACACCATGCCTGTTTGGCATAGGTTATCCACTTACAGCAGGTGTAAGTGTGTGTATGTGTTTATAAAGCAATGAAAAGCTTACTGAAGAACCCACATCCTAAAAATCTGTATGCCTTTGCACAACTGTCAAGTTTGCCTCCATCTCTCCCTGTCTCTATCCCCCAGACCTGGTCTCTGACTGTTTTATTTGCTGTGGATCTTTTTCAAGAAGTGTCAGTACTTTTGAAGACATACTTACCTCAAATGCACATTGCATGTATTAAAACATGGTAATTGATTTTTTTTTTTGGTAACAGAATATCACATTCTCCTCTTGGAGAAAAGGAAACTGAGGGGAGACCTCATTCGTGTTTATAAATATGTAAAGGCCGAGTGCCAAGAGGATGGAGCCAGGCTCTGCACAGTGATGCCCAATGACAGGACAAGAGGCAGTGGGTGGAAGCTGAGGCATAGAAGTTCCATGAAAACAGGAGGAGGAATTTTTTCACCGTGACATTAAGGGAACACTGGAACACGCTGCCATGGTAGGTTGCACAGTCTCTGGAGACATTCAAAACTCATCTGGACGCATTCCTGTGTGATCCGCTCTAGGTCATCCTGCTCTAGGTGACCTTGCTCTAGTAGGAGGGGTTGGACTAGATGATCTTTTCAGATCCTTGAAACCCCTTAGATTCTGTGATTCCATTTCTCCTTGACATTCCTTATTTTTTCTTGCTCTCTTGATAATCCCTTTCACCAAATCCCTCCTTATACCATTATGGGGTTAATGTAACAACTACAGAATTATACATTGTGACCTGAGTTCTATTCTTATAAGCACCGATGTGACACAGAAAATTAAAGCAGTCTTTGCTAATTTCATTATTTTTAATGTTGCTATATTCCTTATAATCATTCTATGTTGTGCTATATTGCTGTAAAAAAAAAAAAAAAAACACAAAAAAACCCCCAAAAAACGACGAGATGATATATAGATGAACTTTGAGGAATTTTCTGTGTTAGTTTAAATGTGCTGGCAAGCCATAATTAGTTAATATTTATTATTAATAATAGTAGTGCTTTGATTTTATCTCGCATGAAATAAAAAAAATAAAATAACAACAAACACTGTTAGAAAAAGGATGTGCTATGGAGATAGTCTTTCAGAATTGTATTTCAAACAGTCCAAATGTTACAAGATTCAAAATCATTTACTTTTTATTCCCTTTTCATAATTTTGCAAAATATTTTAGGGTGGGGTTTTTTTTATGTAATTTTGCATGATTTTCCTCTTTTCACAATATTTTGCAAATCCCTCCCAAATATTCTTAGTACACCGTCAATGAAAAGTTGTCCAGATTATTGCAAATATTAGCAGAATCTGGTATCTGAGAGACATATCACTTGAAACTTACTGGGGAAAATATTGCAAAAGCAGCTGACAGACATTTTGTCTCCTCTTTGGGCAGGAGTTTGGTTTTGTATCTGTTTTTACAGTTAAGTATAATTTGATTACCAAATTTGCAGTATCTTCATATAGCAGAAAAAAAAATTATTAAAAGAGAATGATCACAAATTATTCACAGGATAGAGGCTGAAACTTTTTAGAATGGAAAGTAATTTATGCCTAACACCAAGAGTAAAATTCTTGCGAGCCATGTTGAAAATTCTTTCTAGTGTCAATTAAAAATGCTGATTTGAACAACATACTGCTGGGTTGTGAAACTGCCATTGCCTTAACTATCAATGGAAGATTTACCTGAGCATAGAATAACATAGCATACAAAATACTAAAATATCCTATGGTACAACAAAAGGGAATGAAAAATGTAGGTAAGTATACTTTGTCTTTCAAATTTATTAAAATTTAACCTTGTCCACCTTTATCTAAATTCAGTATGGAACTACTGATTTTCAGGTTAATAAGTGATCTGCAATCTGTGTTAGAAAATCAGCAAAGCTTTGATTGTAACTCCAAATGACCACAAGTACCTGAAGCCCCAGCTCATCTTCCAGGGTGCAATAAAACAACAGAAATCCCTCAGTCATATAGTTTACGTCCTTCATTTAATATTTATCTCTATATTAAAAAACAATATAGGAGGATTTTCTTACAAATTATCTGTTCTTTGCACTCCATTTTACAGAGGCTTTCTGAAGGGCACCTTTCTGTGTACCATTTAGTCTGATTTTTTATTTTCAGAAGACAGCTACAAATGTACTTCTCGCACTCAGAAGGTAATTTAGATTGAACTCTCTAACATTTATGACTTTGTTCCACAGTAAATAGACTACTCGAATTATTATTAATCTCACTGGCCTCTGTGTCTACTTCTAAATATTCCATTACATCAGCTGCATAAAGAATTCCCCACACGTTGCATCGGAAAGACGGTGACCTAATTATTTTGGAAATAACTATGTAGAAACATCTAAAAAGATTAACAAAGGAAATATTATGTCACTAGCAAATTAGTAACTGAAATAGCATGAAAATCTCTGTATAATTATCCAAGTTTCCATAGAAACCATGCTTGACGAGCTTGATTGGGCTTCCATACTTCTGCTCTCCCTATAATAAACATTTCTGTTCTGCCTTTCACAAACAATTAACCAGTAACCAGTTATTCAGCAGCATAGATACTTACCTTACTCTCTAACATCACTTATCACTGATTTGGTTTTTAAAGAGCTGAACTCTTCAACAGGTAAAAATAATCTCTAAAATGTATTATGACAAATCCTGTGCTATCAACCAAAGGAGAAAAGAACAGAATCGATTATGGATGTAGTAAGAGTTCTGCGTTATTACAATGCAACAGCTGCAGAAAAATAAGCAAATGCATTAATCCCAGCAGCAAGCTGGGGGTTTATTACATTTTGTGATTGTAATTGTTCATTAAATATTCTCATCAAGGTTTTTGGCCCTTAGGTACTAATAACACCAAGGTAAGCAAATGGTCCTTGGTGCTTGCAAACTTGAAAATGGTGTGGCCCATCCAGAATTCTATATTCCACCACAAACAGCAGGAGTCTGACTTCCTTTTGTTCCTTTATATAACCTATTGACAAATAGGTTGTGCCACCACTCTGCTTTGATATGATTCTTATACAGCAGATTATACCAAAGAAAATACAGACTCTGTATGTATTATGTTTTTCTCCTACCTAAGCTGATGGAAGTGTTGTCCTTGTGTTCACACAGCTTCCCACAGAAAGTAAGAGTTCAGATAAACTTTAATTGCATTTATAGATTTTTGTTGTTGTTGTCACAAGTAACAGATGGACATTTTAAGAAATGTTTCGTTACTGACCTTCCGAAGGCTGCGCAACCTTTTTATTGTTCCACCTCTTAAGGAAGTGTTAAGGGAATATCTGAAGTAGATCAAAATTCTAATTGTACACACTCATGGGAAAACTGTTCATACACCCTGCCCTGATTCCAGCAATCAAAAGGCAGGACAGTGATAGGGTAGAAGTTGGTACAACATATCTGTGTTACCTGCCCTATTTCTAGATCTACTTGTTTATGTTTGGAGAGCACGGGAATATTTCAAAACAGAAAACAGACTCTTTTGTTTGAAACAAGCAAGATCCTGACAAAGCTCTTCATTTCACAGAGGAAAACAGCACAACTGCTATTATTTTAATATTCTGTGGGAGTCTTGTAATAGTTGAATAATTTATTTTGTATTATTTAGAGTAACTTAAAACTTCCAATCAATGTTTTTTAATATTCTGTGATAAAAATTCTTCAGCTCCTGTTTAGTCCATTAAATCCTGAGACTTCATGTAATTTACCCACTTCAGAATCATTGGATTTGATCAAACTAAATTACAGAATTGCAGTTGAATTTGGTGCTAATTTGAATGCAGAAAATCCCTCTAAATCACAAACTGCGCTTAGAGTGCTGTACAACAAAACATAACACCACAAGAAGAACCCCAAAACCCACATTTCATTCACGCTACATAATTTACCACCACCCTGCAAGCTCATCCTGCATAGCATTAGGCATCTTTCTTGAACAACTGCCACTGTAGGCTCCCAGTACCATTAACAAAGAAGAGTAGAGAGGCACGGACCTCCCTGTGGTGATTTAGTTCCCTTCAGCTCTGCACTGCCCTCAGAGTTGCCTGTCTCTACTTATTGCTAATAAAGTGAACCAGAGCATTACATTGCTTTGTTTCCTCTAACATTATCTGTGATCAATCCTTCTTTGTTTGGGTGTGGGGTGGGTTTTTTCCTGTAACAGAAATGTTCCAAATCAGAAGGTCTTAATTTGTCTTGTTTGGACTAGATCATAAACTGGATTTGTTTTCAGAAAATATTAAGATTGACCACAGGAGTGTTCACTGAAGACATAAATCCTGTGTAGGCTTCTTAGCCTTCAGTATGAAAAAGATAAAAGCATTACCTCGAACAGTTTGTAGCCACTTTTTTTACAAGCTTATAATTTTATGCTGATAATATATGACTAACTGATTTTATTAAAAACCAAAATAAGCCTTAATAGATGATTCACTGTGTCACAGAAAGATGCCTGAAATAATCTTTCACTGTTATTAATCTTTTTGTACAGATTACAAAAATAATTAGTATTCCATTTGACAAACAAGTGCAAACATCCATTAGCTAAATGACAAAACATACACTTTGACTAGGTCTGTAACTTTCATTTGAATTCCATCAATAGCATCTGCTGAACAGTGCCATAGAGGAGTATACATCTTTTAATGTATTTATAGTTGTTCTGGTTAGGTCACTGAGGATGGGACAGCCAAATCTATCTTTGAAATCAGAATAAAAGAGGAAAAAAAGCTTTGTATGTAATCTGTAAATACATACATAAGGAGCTGGTCTTACGAATTTATCGATCTGCAAACGCATTCAATTACAAACAATTATCACCACAACTGAAAGACTGGGATAGAGCAAAAATTATTTTGTGTGAATACCGTTTGTTCTGTAACAACACCAAAACCTGTCAACTGCACAGAAATACAGAAGATTTATCCCACTGTATTCTAAGTACAAAGGACAGCTTGAATAATATCTAAAAACTTTGAGATTAGCCAATTTGCTGTAAACATGAGATTATTTTTCACATTTTTCATCTGAAAGCTGACACACGAGTTAGTTACAAGATATGTTAGAATACACCTACATATAAACCATAGATGTAACATAATCAAAGATGTTAAGCTAACTGATTTTGACTGCCTATAAAGAATTAAAAAAACATGCTATGCAATATAAAATCGTACATAGATGGGTTAAAAAGTATAAAAACGCTTCATGTAAGCAACAGCAACAATTGCCTAAGCTGAACTTGCCTTAAGAAAGCTGCAGACACTTGAACAACTATTCTTAGTAATTACGCATGTGCTTCATTTCCTTAGTTATTGCATTATTGGGTGTTTTCATCCTATTTAGCTTATTTTGCAGTCTAGCAGGGTCAACACTAGGTCACCGTATAACGATCTATAATGAGCTGGTATCTGCAGCTGTTGAAAGTAGATGCAATTACTGTAGGTGAGCTTGCCATTTTCTGCATGTTTTACTGTTGGTTATCAAAATGCTTGACGGTGAGCATGATGTTCTGTTTAGCTTCAGTTTCTATACCTTACCCAGCCTGGGATCATCAAGGTGAGTTCTTAGAAAATATCCTTGTTACTAGCTTACTTCAGTGAGAACAGGATACATATTTTATTCAGCAGTTCAGTAAAATATTGAAGTAGGTTAGTAAAAAAAGATGAAGGCGTAGTAACTCAAGAGTGCTTTGTGTTGTAAAAACTTGAAAAGCAAAATTAAAGCCAATTAAAAACGTCCAAGTGCTACAGTGACAGGATTTTATGCATTCTGGTTCATTTATTGTAGTCATTATTCATGTAAAAGTTCCTCTTCAAGGGTCATAATATTCAGCAGGCAATTTAATCTCCCAAAAAGTTGTTACTGCTTTGAAATGGCAGCATTTGTTGTTATGCAGTTGTGCAGCCATAAGACAAAAGGTGGACCGCTCATTAACCACTGCCTAGAAAAAACTCCTCTTCTTGAATAAAGGATAGAGGGAGAAGACTGGAAAAGGCCATGTGTTACTTTACACTGTTATTGCCAGAAAGGTTAGGCAGCATATTAACGGTGGCTAGCAGAAAAACAAGCTAGAGAAATAAAGTAAGAGAAAATCAAATCACTGTCTCCAGAATGACAGACCAAACTTTATCAGTGTGCTGACCCAAAGCACCCTGTCTGGAGAGATAAATACAGATGATTTAGCCTATCCACACAGAATCGTCTTTTCTGTTCTCTGTGCACCGTCTTGGAACACTCATTCTTTCTCTTTTTTTTTTTTTCTTCCTTTTTTTTTCACTGTATATGATACTCATTTCTCAGGCATTATCTCTGACAAAATTATTTATGTTAAGTAAGCTACCAAGTCACATTATAAGCACTATCCATTTATACAAGCATATGCATGACCATACTGGGTGGGACCAAAGATTTCTGTAGCCTGCTTCATCTGTCTCCAGCCCTGATAAACAGCAGATGCCTAAGGTATAGCATAAAAACGGGGCAATCAAGTAGTGGATTTTTTCCTAGAGGCCAATAATCTGCAGCACAAGAATTTTCTTAAGTATGTCTATATTTAATACCCTCAACATATTTTTCTCCACGCTTCCCAACCTCCTGTAAATTTAAGTTCACAAGGTCTTGCAGGAAGAGTTTCTTCACAGTAACACATTCCAGTTGTTTGAATCTGCCATCCACTACATTCTGTACCTTAGATTATTAACAGCTGTCCTCTGTACTCCTGATGGGAACCTGACTCGGCCATCATAGTGATAAGGCTAAGATACTGCATATTTTTCTCTGTCTGTCCCACCAATGAGAATAAGGTGACATTAGTTTGGGTAATTCTGTTGATACTTCTCAAGTCAAGAGTGACTTTTCTGCTGAAATTGCACTCTTGACACAGAGTTAAATTTTCCCCCACTCCTTTCTCCCACCTATTTGCATCATCTGTATTTCCTTCCTTAAAGTGGGAAGGATTCCCTTAACCATGCGCATGCACATTCTGTTTCCAAACCCACTGTTTCAGGACCCCAGGAGTACCAGGTGCCAGTTAACACATTAAGTGCAAGTATATTACTCTGTTTATTTCAATGTGTGATTTCCATATTGTCAATTTTATCACTATGCAGTAAAAGAAGAAAAGCCAATGCAAAATGATAAAAACGGAGGGCTTTTGGCTACTTACCAAGTGAAGATAAGACATAGTAAGGTAGATATTAAAATGAGGACTTGGTTAAACATCGCAGACTGCGTGCGTTGGATGGCTCTGTGAAGATCATTCTATATTAATGGAAAATAGATGTTATTTTGGGGGTTGAATTAATAAGGCATGATTCAGTAGAGGCATTATATAGCGCCCTGATAAAATGCAGTCATTCCAATGTACTTAGAATTCGCTGATCGTATAGAAGGGCCCAAAGTAGCCAGGTGTGAACCTGGGATTATTTAACTAGTTCTCTGTTCATCCTGGCACAACTCTGACACTATTCAAAGTGCTTTAATATATGTCTGCTCATGTCTAGTTTACAACTGCAATGACCAATTAAGGCATAGCAGTTGAGTTCCCTGCAATTCTTCCTGGATAGAAGAGCAGCCAAAGAGCCAACCATTCCAATTTTCCCATACTGACACAGTAACACTTTGTGCTAATTAATATTTCACTTGTTTTTTTTTTTTCTAACTCTGATGCAGAAAGCAATTTAGCAATGCTTGACCATTTGTATCATCTAAATAAAGATCTAGTTAGCTTCCTATTAAAGTTGGAGAGTGGACTGTACTGACAAGATCTCAGTATGGACAATATACTAACAAAATAGAAACTCTAAAATAGTTATTTCCTTTGTCATACTTACAATCATATTCTCTAAAGCATGCTTTGCCAGCCAACAATTTAAAAATACAGGAATAAACAAGTTTCTTAGGACTGGCCAGAAAATCTGAAAGAAAAATTAGCAAATTCATTAAAAGCTTTTCTCTTCAAAAACAGAGCTTTCCTATTCAAGCAGCAATGAATCAGTTGGGAAAAATATTTATCACTAATATGTCTCTAGTGTGAGATGTGACTTTAAATAGAATTTTTTCCTTTATGATCAACTGTATGTAAGATAATCTGGCACCAGTCACCAGAGATTCTTAGACTTGTATATCTACCTAGTTTATTTTATTGATTGTGCTGGAGTTTGAGTTACAGAGGTTTGGTTTTGGGTTTTCCCCATGGGAGAAGAAGTGGAAAGTAATCTGTACTGTTACTTCATTCAAGTAGCAAACTGTCTTCTTGTTGTTAACTAATTTATGTGGATGACAGATTTATGTCTGTGGCAACAGAAGATTCACATTTACTTCAACATGTGCAGATTCAAAAGTGCAATGTACAAATACATTAATTCAAATGTATTTACCGTAATGATGAAAGGAACAGCATTAATTATTTCCAGGAGAAAGGGTATTCTCAGAATTTGTTCCCAGATATTTCCCTTCAAAGAAAAGGAAAATAAAATATTTTTTTTTAAAAACCACACCATGTTACAGTAGACTTACATATTTCAATGCCACATACGGAATCTCTCCCACTAGCTGAATTTTGGGAAGATCATTCATCTCAGATTTAAACACATATGTCAAATGTGAATATAGAATATAGGCCACTCTGGCCTGCTTTTCTTACTGTTTAACATCATGTATCACACAGGTAAAAATACATACTTTTAAATTTGTATTTTCACTAAAGCAGCTGTTTCCATATGACCATACATTTACTTGCTGTGACCTAGTTAGTAAAAGAGCTGAAGTGAAGAATTCTACTTACATTAACAACTCAACTCATTCTCTCAAGCTAATAAACAGCTTTATTATATAAAGTTTAAATTTTTCTCAGCAAATAATATGTTCCTGTTTTCTTAGATTGCATTTTTAGAAACCTTGGAACTTCACAAAGCCATACTGCCTCGTTTTTTCATTCCAACCAAGGGTTGGTTACTTTTATTTTTACATGAACACACACAGATAAGGAGGTGAGGTTCCTGTCCTAAGGGATTTAATTATTTAATAATTGTCATTTTTCAGTGACTCTTCATAACAGTAGCAGACTACCCTGCTGGCAAATTCTTTTATCTTCAACTACTTCTTATTTTTCTTAGAAGCTTCTCAATACACTCTGAAATGGATAAAAAACTGCTGTATGGCTGGGCTTAAAGAGTGGTGGTGAATGGACTCTCTCCAGCCTGTTTGCATCTTTTTTGCATAGCAGGGACCAAAACAGAACACAGTATTGCAGGTGTGGCCTGACACCTGCTGAGTAGAAGGGGATAATGACTTCTTTATCCCTGCTGTGGCAATGCCCTTGTTGATGAAGCCTTACAGCATCAGAGGACTGGATAAAACAAGTATGTAGGTATCCGTAATCTAATTTAAGAAGAAAATTTTTTAAAAAGTACTCTCTTGGCCTAGCTTTTGCTGTGCAGCTTTACAAGCCTAAAGCTTGACTCACAGGCACTGAGTAGCAACAGCTTTGACACCACTGAAAATCAGGTCTATCTATTATTGATAGACACATGAAAAGTGTACACTCGAAAAATCAGTATCCAAAAATCCAAGTCATTTTGAGAACGTGTTTTCAAATTACAGTGTGCCAGTGGACAATGGACAAAAAATGGGAATTGCATTTCTGACTTCCACTCTGTAGATATTTGTGCTCGCTCATGAATTAGGAAAACACGAAGAGGGCTGCCCATGACAATATGCTGCCTTCTACATGTGTGGTTTTGTCACCTTCCTGCTTCTACAGCAGCAGGGGCATAAATGCAGGCACAGGAGTTTTATATTAAAACATTTACCTCAGTTACAGTACAGGATGAATTATGTCTAAAAGTAACTAAAAGGACTTACCTTGTAGCTTAAGTAACTGAGCAGTAGAGTTTCAAAGAGACTTATTAAAGCCACAGAAACCTGAAGTGAAATAATAAAATTACATGTGTTAATACTGACTTCTAAAGAACCTATGACATTAAACATTACAATGCAAAGTAAAAGGTAATAAAACCCAGCTCTTGTATCCTCTTAAACCATCTCAGCTAACAGCATTTAGCATAAAGCTCAAATTTGTTACTTTTCTGACTAAAACACAGGCTGTGTTGCCCTTTTCTAAGCATAACACTCCAGAGAGCCTGCAGGGTGGCCCTTCCATGGTTTTTAGGTAGCTCCACACACAGCCTGCCAGATTGTTGCTCAAGTTTCAGTTGTCTGAAACCGAGCGAGGAAGCTGTAAAGAACGGAAGCTACTCTGCTCTTTGCTTTTCTGTAAAGATGTTATGACTGTGTGGAAAAACACTTTTCTGACTCTCTATAATTCAGAAGCTGAAAACAGCAAAAAAAATATATGGATGAATCATTATCGATTTCAATATTTAAATGCAACTGAGCTCAATTTCCAAGCTTTCACTTAGATTACACATAGTTAGTACATGTGTTATCATAGAATGATCTGGGCTGGAAGAGACCCCCCCAAAGGTCATGTAGTCCCACACCCCTGCAGTTGGCAGGGACATCTTCAACTAGATCAAGCTACCCAGAGCCCCGTTCAGCCTCACCTTGAATATCTACAGGGAAAGGGCCTCAACCACCTCCCTGTTGCAGTTTGCTCCCTGGAGCAAACTGTTCCAGTGTTCCACCACCCTCATAGTAAAGAACTTGTTCCTAATACCCAATATAAATCTGCTCTGCTCTAGTTGGAACCATTGGCCCTCGTCCTGTCACTGCAGGCCTCTGTAAACAGTGTCTCTCCAGCCTTCTTGTAGCCCCTGTCAGATACTGGCATGCTGCTATTAGGTCTCCCCAGAGCCTTCTCCTCTCCAGGCTAAGCAACCCCAGCTCCCTCAGCCTGTCCTCACAGCAGAGTTGCTCCAACCTCCTGAGCATTTTCATGGCCCTCCTCTAGATCCACTTCATCAGGTCCATGTCCTTCCCATACTGAGGGTTCAAGAGGTGGATGCAGTACTCCAGGTGAGGTCTAACCACAGCAGTATTTTTAAATGTTATATGTATATGTTACATGTATATGTATTTTTTAAACATTTAAATAGCCAAATATCAAAACAGTAAAAAAAAAAAAAAAAATGCTTAAAACTTTAGACATATTCATAGAACCATAGAATAGTTTAGTCCAGAAGGGACCTCAAAGATCAAGAATCACAGAATCACAGAATTAATCAGGTTGGAAAAGACCTTCAAGATCATCAATATAATGGTGTAACCATTTTGCAAGCCTAAGGAATTCTTTGTAGAAAAACACATTTCACAGGAAGAATTCCCACAGCACTGTCTACAAGTGAAAAAAAGAAGTGTTCCTAAAATGAGCAGGCTCTGGGACCTCAAAAGATCCCCAAGCCCCACAAAGCACTGATGTTGTGCATCTTTCTTAGTATTCCAAGTATTCTTTAAGGGGACTACAATGCTGTAAAATCAGTCTTGCCTACAGTTACTAATTGTAAATATTTAAATTGGTCATTGACATATTACCTGCAATCCCCACAAAGGCAAGCTTCGATTCACCCAAATAATAGGAGACCTGTTCATTATAGTAAGAAAACACACACGAAATTAATAAAATGCTGGTTACTTTTTTGAACATAGTCAAGAGAAAAAAAAAGGACACGTGAATAGAAATTAGAGTAGTCTTATTTATTACAAAAAGTTCTCAGCAACACTTTAAAGAAGTAAAAAGAGTACTGTTACTGCTTGTATTCCTAATCAAGAGCCAACCATTGAGTTCCCATGGGAGTAATCCAACACTCAGTGATGCGAAAATCTTTTATCAGCTTCAGTAGCTGCTAGACCACAGGATGTTAGGGGTTGGAAGGGACCTCCATAGGTCATTGAGTCCAACACCCCTGCCAGAGCAGGACCACAGAATATAGCTCAGGTTGCACAGGAATGCATCCAGACAGGTCTTCAAAGTCTCCAGAGAAGGAGACTTTATCTCCTTGATTCCAAGTATAAAGACACTCCTGCTTTGGATTCTAGAGATGCAGAGGAGTCATTTTTTGTGCTAAGAAAACCAAGTTTGACAATTCCTTTGTGTGAACTTTTTGCTATCTGTGTAATCACATAAATGGTATCTAACTCATAGAGGCTGTGTCATATCTTAGAAAAATCTCATGTTGTCTTAATATTTGGTAAACGCTGACAATAGGCACTCTGATACAAAACTACTGGAATTGGGCATGCGCAATGGCTTAATATTTTACTGTCAGTAATCTGCTGCTAGTCATAACTGTTTTTTAAACAAAGGCAACCAGTATTTAGAACCATAGGATGGTTAGGGTTGGAAGGGACCTCCAAAGGTCAGCAGTGACACCCTTCATTAGATAAGATTGCCCAGAGCCCTTTTGAGCCTGACCTCAAATATCACCATGGATGGGGCTTCAACTACCTCCCTGGGCAGTCAACAAAGGTATGAGCATTGATGGCATTCAGGTCACACCAGACCATCCAATCCAGCAGTTCATTTATGCAATCACAGACAAAATATTCGAGGCCGTTTTGAATACTCAGGAACATGAAAGTAATTTCATGAGAGTTATGGAAACATCAAGACTATACATTAAAATGTCACTATGCCTGATAGAAATGGATTCGTGTTCCTGTCTTCCCCCCTTCCAACTACTATGTGGACTTTTGGTTTACTTTAGGTTTTAAATTAGGAACTCACCAATCAATTGTTCCAGGTGTGTAGTTTTGATTGGAACAACTCCGGTTTAATTCTTTACTGATAGTCATCATCCCATCCATGCAATGTCCATTTTCATTAGCAAACGTATGTGGGAACACGATGACAAAAACATACAGGAGGAAAGGGATAGTAATTACATTATTAAGTGTTCTGTAAAATGCACACAATAGTTTGAAACCCAAGGCAATGCATAGACATTTTTTTAAGTACAACAACTTCTGGTGAGTAGTTCTGTGTTCTGTAGATAAAGGATTATGAAATATTCCAGGTTACATTTTTTAAAGATTTGTTTTCTGATTTAAAAACAAAACAACTGAAACGCTGCTTTCCAAAGCTAACTAAACATTGAATATCAAGTGGTACTAGAAAGTCTATCACATGGATAGGCTGGTATGGAAAGAGCACATGTAGCTGTCATCCTCTCAGCAGGAAATGCTGCATTAAACCACACTTTATACCCTCTTTTGAGAAGGCTAGAGGGTAGCAGTAACTCAAGGAAGAAAACAGTGACATCTACGTAAGAAACAGCTGCTACATACATGTGATGTTATCTTGCCTTGAACTACCGGCACAAATCCTCCCTTCAAATGGGCATGCACAGATGTGGGACTACATGTTTGTCTAAATGATGTTAAACATCCTTGTTTCTCCTTGGCAAGCAAGGTCAGTAGAAAATTACTTGCCACAGATAAGTAATAGCTCTATTTTCACTGACTATGAAAGGGGCAGGTGCTAAATGGTATTAATTAAGGATGCATCATGCCCTAAGCTCTTCTACTGCGCCTGAAGGAGTAAAAGAATGATACTAACTTGTGCAGGCATTTCTGAGAAACAGAAAATAAATCTCTAATGAGAAGCATTCCTCACAAAAGTGCCACTTTAAAAACAACCAGGTGCTAACGTTTTCTGTGGCAATGCTCTCAACACACTGAGTAGTTTCCTTCATCAGGCTGTGACACAGACCTAGAAAGGACTTTTTTCATAACACTGCATTTGCAAGAATGCATTATGGCAGTAGTTCAGCTATCAGGCCCTCAGGACCTCTATGGGCAAAACCACTGACATAAATGGGCTATCATTTGGGCACAGAGCTGGGTTGTCTGGCAAAGCTTCTAAGATTGGACTCTTTTAGCATGTTGTGGTGACTTACCTAAAGCTTCTCAGCCACACAAATGTTAAGCACAGACAGAAACAAACTAGTTTCTCAAATGCACCTCAACACAACATAGGGAATGGTATGTACCTAATACATAATACTCTCTGGCTGATGACTACATAAACATTTAGTTGAAAGGAACAACTATGCCAGGAATAGTCTGAAGAGTTAAGCAGTCAGCAAGATAGAGAAAAATCTTTGCATATGAATATAAAGGTAAGGAAGTACACCTGTGGCTGAAGTACCATCTGTGTGCGTGCTAAATCATGCATTGTGACTACAGATAGGCTTAAGTGTAGAACGTACTTTTGGTCTCCCTTTCCAGTATTTAGAGAAAGCAGAAGGCTAGAAAATTATTACATGAAGGCTCTCTCATGTATTGTCTGTTTCTGGGATATACTGGTTTAAGTAAAAATATTTAAGTATAACACTAAAATTATGGTTGCATTAACCGCTAATCAGATATTTGCAATTTTAGTTTTAGAAATATAAGATACTTAGAAATTTTACATGATAATACAACCAAAAGATGCAACTTTGCACAACTGTATTTGATGCACAGCATCTGAGCAAAGAGCTAGGATTATTTTACCAGGAAAGCCAAAAAAGAATACTGTTATTTTACTTCTTACTTAAAGTCACAATGTAAGATTAGCTTTATAATTCTTTCAAAACATCTGTAAAACAGAATATCAAACATTTATTCACCAAATTATATCTTAGACATTAAACAATGTTTTTAAAGCAGAAAATTACCAAAAAACCCAAAATATTACCATCCAAGTCCTTGTGTAGGATCATCCAGGAGTACACGAACTATGTATAGGAAACAGCTTAGTAGCTTGAGAGAAAAATTGAATAATCGTATTCTCAGACCTGTTTTAAAAGAAAACACAGAATTAAATCTAGGTTCTTTAGAGTTCCATCCACATTTAAGGTAAAACTAGAATGGTTATGCTGCAACAGAGCAGAGGCTGATCTAGAGAGTAACCTTTCCCTACACAGCACATTACACAGAAGGATGTAACAAGTAAGCTTATCAGACACCCATACAATACACATTTCCAGCTTCCACAGATCTCTAGGTTAAGATTCAGTCTGCTTTAATGTAAGGAACTACTACTCAGCCATTTATTTGAAAGCTCTTCTACACCATTGGTCTTTCTTGATGACACGCTTCAGGTCTTCCGTCATTTCCTAAGTTCACTAAGTTCACTAAGTTCAACCAGAGCTGCATATGGTATTTGAGATGCAAGGTAAAGCAACAAGAAGAAAACACGCTTTCAATGATGGGCAAAGGATACACAATGGCAAGTATTTAGATGTTAATGTGCAAAAAGTCTTTATGCAGTAGCTTCTCATACAGAGGATAATAATAGCATCCCAACTTATAAAACAGTAATCTGTTGTTATTTAATAACAAAGTTGCATAATCATTTTTTCAAGATTCAGGATGCCTATTGAAGGCACAATTGAACTGAATCAACAGCTTCTTCTACAGACCACGTGAAGACTGAAACATTCCTTCTTTCACATGGGCAATTTAACTGAAGCAGTTAGCACCAAAATATCTACTATAGTGGAACTTAACTGCACTTGAATCACATTTTGCAATCACTACAGTATTAGACTTTAAATTTTCAGTCTTGCTATTAAATTGACTAGTCTTAACGTTTTCCCAGTGTAAATATTTCTATCTTAGTTTCAAGTTTTCATTCGCTAATTAAGTTAAAACTGTCAGTTGACTAAGGTTAAGAGCAGGGAGGTCACTTTAAGCATTCATTTTTTTGAGTCTTGTGACCTGAAACTCCACTTCTACATGAAAGAATCCTTCTGTCCAAAGCAAACATTACTGACTTGAGTCTTGTGCATTTGTACCTAGTCACAGTGAAGATCATGTTTACCGTTGTGTTGCAAATATGTAAGTAGTTCTGATGAACTCAGTACAATTACTCCTATGTTATGCATACCCAAAGGTGTGAGCAAGGAAAGAATCACAGTTATCTTATGGTAGTATTATGTACTTTGTGACTTTCCTCAGTTCTAAGTTCAAAATGATCACCTTGGAGAGAAAAGTGATAAATCACTTTTTGTATTTCCTTCCCCCCCAACTAAACCACAATCTATGAAAAATTAGAAAACAGATTCTTAAATAGTCTACCATGCAATTACTGAAAGAAATCTTAACCATCATCACATGAGAAGTGGATAAGCTTTTACAGAAGCTTGTCATGTGTAAAGTAGGGGTTAAAATCAGGTGATCTGGACCATGAGAAGTCCCACAGCTTCTCATTAGGTTAATTAGGTAAACATTAGGTTGGCAATTAGGTTAACATTAACCTAGTGATTCCTGCTATCAAGAGTAATTAGCCACAGACTATTTATTCCCCAACATGACTGAAGAGGTTGATGGATTGAAGTGGTAAGTGGGTGGAGAGGCTGTGGAGAGTAGGTGAGTGTGTTGTGCTATTATTTGATTAAGAAGAACTTCAATGCATTTTTTTGGGCAATCCTATGATTTTTTTTTTTTGAACTGTTAATGAAGAAAGCCTGAATTGTTTGTCTGTATTAATATTTTGTGGATTTCTGATGGAGTATGACTGGTTGCCATAACAACTGGACTATTACAAGAGGAGCAGGTAATGGTTTAAAAAAAAAAAAACAAAACAAAAACCCCAAGCTCAGCTAAACAGGGTTTACAGCCTACAGGATTTCTTTTCCTTGCCAATTTTGTGTTGTCTAGCTTTCTTAGAGAAGTACAAAAGTCTACTCTTTGTATCACCTGGTTCTTAACTCTGTAAATGTTACTCTTGGTGTAAAACATTACTCTTCTGTTTTGATAATGGCCTGATTTCTAGTAATATTTTGAAATTATATGTTGGCTTAAATGCCAAAAGCAAATGGTATTTTTCTGATTAGAAGCTGTCTCAGCACAGAAGATCCATGCTTCTGTCTTAAACTCCTTAAACTCTTAAATTTAAACTCTTAGCTTTGAAAGACCTAGAAATACTTCTACGTATTCAAATATTTCAGTTTCATAGATCTATTTCAGGCCATGTCTGAAAGTTCTTCCTGCCCCGGTGTAGCAGCTTGAGGTTAATGCCTTTAAGAATACCACAATACCACAGTTACTGATCTCCAGAAGCTGGAGAGGTCCAGAAGGTGTACCAGAAAGTGCAACCTTTGTATTGCATAACTATAAATCCCATTTTCCTATAAAAAACACTGCAAAGTCAGTTTCTTCCCTTTTCCATTACTCTCTGCTCCTGGGAAGGATGCCTAGGTTCTTACTTCCTGTGGAAAAGTGAGGCCTGGTTGTTGACCTTGGCAATGCTGTTAGTTAGACTTGGAGTAGCTTAACTGGGACCTGGAGTTGCCAAGCTGAATTTTGTGCTGTGTCACAAATGGTGTGGCAGTTGAGGGTAGAGAAGCTCTGGCGGGAGGAGTATGAAAGCCTGGATTGGCTGGCCTGGTGTAAAGGGAGTTTTTTGTGAAGCTTTGGCTTAATAAGCTTTTGTGTTAAGCCCAGGCTATGGATTTCTATGGATTTTAATATGCTTTGCACTATACTCTAGCAAGCAGGAGAGTATCTGGTATCTCCACAGGAATGGCTCACAGAATATCAAGCAAGGTTTTCATTTGAAGGCTCTAGTTAGCAGAGGACTGGGTTATATATATAAAGTAAGACAATCGAACACGTCTTGTTCCACTGTGATTGGGATAGTTATTGCAATATAAATAGAGAAGAACAAGCTGCAAAAGGTCTCTTCTACCTAGTTCTGTGTTCCTCAGGCTTCAGAAACAGGATGTGCCGTTAGAACATGTTTAGTCACTCCTGTAAAGCTTTAATAATGTAGGAGTACTGAGTGAGTATTCCCTCTAGTTGAATCTTCTCTAGCCTTGTGGACGGACACGTCCCCTGAGGGTGTGAAGAAACGTGTTCATACCACTGTCATGGAGATCTAGGATCCCAAATGTGAGGAGGAGGGGACAGTCCCTGGAGAAGACATTTAAAAGAGGTTTTATTTCTTTGCTCTTGTACAAAGAAGGAATTTCATATTTGTGTTTGCTGGCTATTTTTGTCCTCTGTTTCACATACTGTCAGTGGATCAACATGGTCTGCTTGACTAAAGTTCTTTTTTTCCATTCACAGACTGTTCAAGCAGCAGGGTTGTTTGCAAGGAGTATTCTGTATGTTTTGACACTGGTGCCTGAAACTTGTGTTCAGCTGCATCCATCATACACTGCTATCCAGTTATGTATTCCTTAACTAGACAGTAATTGCACTGCGTCCATGTAACCATGGTGTTACATCCTTTGTCTTCCTTCAAGGAAGAAAATGATAATAACAGTTCAAAATCTGTTAGTGTTCTGAAACAAGTACAACCACATCAAATGGTAGTATTTCCTTCTTGGTTTGACAAGAATTTGTTACTTTTCGAGCATGTGTAAGCACAGTGATATATTACACTTCACAAGTACTGAACTGTGACTTTAAATTCTCAATGCTTCTCTCCTGCACATTTCTGGGGATTAATCCTCTGATTTGGAGAGCTGTTCTAAATCAAAAGAAGAGTGACAGAGACAGCAACTCAAGATTTTACAATCACCTTCCACTATTCCTTTCTTGTAAGTCTCTAAAATACCTTTGGGTTTTGGTGTGATCATTTCAGTAGCAAGTGGCTTTATAAGTTGAATTAAAATATAGTGCCAATTATTTATATCCCGGTGGTGGTTTTCTTTCTATGCATTGGAGAAAAAATAAAAATTTACTCTTTTTCCCCTTTGAGGCTTATTTTAGGCTGTGAGAATGCAGTGTGTGATCTTGCCAAGTACCAGCATGTCATACCAATATGTCTCTCTTTGGCTGGGGGGGGGTG
>VWZE01009408.1:53438-73190 GCA_013396675.1 Eubucco bourcierii | reverse complement strand
GGGGGGGGGGAGGAACTATGTCCCATCTGAAGTTCAGAAGAGAAGATATTCTGAAGGTTGTCCACATGATTTATTAGCAGAGGTAGTCCTTTGCTTTCTATGCTGTTTAGGTACCTGAATTAGGTAGAATTTTTCCCGTGTGTCTATGTAAGCATAATAAACAAATCTTTCCCTGGGAATAAAGCTCCAGCAGCTTTGTTTAAACCTGATCCTCGAGCTGGAAAGCAAAGCCCAAACTGAAACTAGTTATTTCCAGAACTTTTTTTCTTTCTTTTCGCTTTTTTGGGAGGTTGGGTGTATTGTATTGGTTTTTTTTTGGGGGGGGGGGAGTGGCGCTAGGTAAATACAAGTTAGAGAAGCTTAGCCACTAGAAAGATCATTTGCTGTGCTGTAAAAAACTAGTATTTACTGAATACCAGCTCCTACAGATAAAAGATCCTATGGTCTGTCTTGCTTCCAAAAATACATTCTGGTTTCCCAAATTTTGTCTGGGGTTTTTTAGATTGAGAAACCAAGAGAAGTAAAGGTCTGTCTTTTCTCCTTTTTCTTTTCCCAGACACAACGCCTTGAAACAGTCATAACTGTATTATGAAGGCCTAAATGTATTCTTTCTAGTCTAGAAGCCTTACGTATAAAGCTATTATCATTTTAATTCTTTACAAGTATAGGACAAATGGAAGTAAATTAAATACTGCTAGACAAAGAGATCAGTTACTCCTCTTCTCAGCTATGAGTTCTACTGCCTAATCAAAATGTGGTTAGATGCAGCGCTTGAACCAGCTGCTGGGGTGTATTTTAAAAGATTAGTATCTTGGATGCTTATTTTAATCTATGATGGCCTATGAATTTAGGTGCATAAGGCCTACATTTCTGAAGTATCATGCTGAGGAGTAGGAGGTATGATATCCCCATGAGGTTCCATTCCAAATTGATGGTGTTTGTTTTTCTGATTGTTTATTTAGGAATACTTGATAAAACTGAATGTTTCAAAAGGTTAGTCAGTTCTGCCGTGGTTTTCAACCAGCATCTTGGAGGCTCTTTTCTTTCCTAGACATAAGGTGTTGACTTGTCAAGGAGTATTGCAATGTCAGGTCCATGCAAAGTAGTCAACTTGATCATGATACAAAAATAAAATCACATCACTGAGTATTTGATCCTACAAAATAAGTATGCTGGTTTTAAATTTAAATTCCTAGATTTGTTTTGGATATTACTTAAAATTGACTCCCCTGTAGGGTAAAAACTTTATCTCAGAAAAAAAAAAAAAAAGTAAGGACAACTTTGTTAGTGACTTCAACAGACCTGGATTCTACTCAAACTATTATAATTTATGCTTAAGAGAAATTAATGCAGCTGCTTACTTGATCTTTGGTTTTTGATGAAGAAGAGCTTTAGTCTCTCTTTAAATGTATTTTCATTCATATAGAATTCAACTTGCACCCTGAAATACAAAAGGAAGCATTAGAATTTAGTATGAAAGACAAGAGAGTTTTTTTCCCAATGTAATTTGTTTCGTTAAACATCTGCTCTTCGCATATAGGGAAAGACAAACTGTTCAGCCAAGAGCTGACATGGATTTGAATTACTGATGTTAAAAGAAACAAAATAAGAACATCAAACAAAACACCAACAAACCTTATTCAGTTTATCCCCTTTACAAGCAGAATCATTCTCTAATCGTTTGGGTACTCTACACTGCAAAATCGGAAGCAGTTATATTTTTAGTATTTTCACTGGAACACTATTCCCATCTCTACAGCTTTGCAATAAGGATTTCCTTGATATTCAGGCTGAACCTTCCATATCAGATTAACTTCTGTCTTGTAACATTGTCTTAGTAATCATTCCTCTATTTTATTCATAACTCTGCTAAGCATTCGTATCTCAATTAACTGTTTGCTTGCATGTGTTCACCTTTAATAAAATGCCCTGGCCCCAAACCAGCTACCCTCAAAACTTTCCTTTTGCCAGAGACCTGAAATCAAAGTTGTGTTGTGATCATATAATATTCTACATAAAAACTCCTCTTTCTGATTATGTTGAAGCACAAAAACATCCTTCTTTTTTCCTCCCTTCTTCCCAGATTTGCCCAGATGTATTTAACGTTTCTGTCCCTCAGTTCAGTCTGAGTACAACTCATGCAACTGCTCTACAGTCTAGGAGAGAAGCAAGTTGTTGGCAAGGGAAAAGGAAAGTGTGCATTAGCAGTATAGAAAAACTTAGGTGCTTCCAGAGCTGTAGCACTGTCTAGTTGAAGCCTGTGCTCTACCCAGCTGGATTTCCCTCAACAGCAATCCCAGTTCTCCTCCAGCAATGAATAGCCTTAATCCAGAACAATTTCTGTGCCTTCCTGAGAAGTCAGTCTTCAGTTTAAGCACTGTTCTCCTTTTGCCGAAGTATAAAGTGACACCACACGAGTGAATTACTGCCTTGTTTTTTTTTCTGTATACCATCATGTGTTGCAAAATTGTACATACATATATTGCTTATATCCTGTCATATATTTCAAGCACAATCCTGGCTATAGTTTTCCCCTTCTTGCATGTGAAGCCTTTGAAACTTTTAAAAAATATTTTTATGCTATCTATAGTCTCTTTCTTGCCTTCAAATATTTGTCTAATACCATGTATTTATGCACACACATGGTATTGGGTATCATATTTAGCTATGGACCCAGAATGGGTGGTACCTTGGGGAAAGTGACTTTTTCATGCTTTCTTACTTGTTACCAGAAGTTTAGGCATATTGCTTTGTGGGACAGGGTCAGCATGTCATAAAAAGAAAGGCTCTCTATGACTCACTTAGTGAGGTCAGCTAATTTTAGCTAGTCACTTGGCTTTGGTGTGGTTTACTGTAGCGTTCCTTGTAGAATGGATAATTATACTGCTTCCTATTCAGAGGCAGCAAAACCAGGACATTACTCATAAGAACTGAGCTCTACAACTTACAGAACTTCTAATTTATTTCTGTGCAATGACACATTTGACACAGTGGTAAAAGCAGCTCCTACCCTAGGCCAGCTTATCTGCTCTTTCTGGCTCTTTTGTGGCAATAATTCCAAGCAGTTGGAATTAAAGAGGAGAAGCCCACCTGACCTCTGCTTTTCAAACAAGGAGTAGCTGCAGTTGCATATTTCAAAGATACTGGGCCTGGAGGAATGTTGTAGAAACTGCTTCCAGCTAGAGGAAAAGCCCATCAGATGAAGAACTTGTTTCTGGGTCTTTATTGAGCTTAAATATAAGCTGTTTCATGGTGCGTTGTTTTGCGCAGGAACTGCTACCACTAACGGAGGTACAATTTAGATAGTTGGTAGCCTTAAGGCAAGCTAAGGAAGCATGTCCAGGGGTTACTTAGTAGGTGAGCAGGTTTGTGAGGGCTTGAGCTCTGCTTCTGTTCTTCACTGCCCATTTCCCAAGGTACTTATTATTGCAGTGACTCTCTTAGTGAGAAACAGCTGCCACACACTAAGTGTATATACTTAATGTTCAAGGACATATTTCAGTAAGTAAACTAAGTGGTGCAAACTACAGAAGTATGCGATGTGATTTAAAAGGTGCACAGTTTCTGTGATCTTTTATACACATTTTAAGTTTTGGGAGTTTTGTTTTTGTTTTTTTTTTTTAGGTAAGAAAATTGCAGTAGTCACTTACCATGAAAGAACAACATGTTATCAGTAAGCCATGATTTAATGAGGAAAGAGGATGTGGGAGCTAATCACCCTCCTATCACTAGCATTATGAAGTGCTCTGATAGCCTTCTAACAGCTGTCTACTTCTCCTTCCTTAGCAACCTGTGCTCACAGCAGACTGGGATTCCACACTGCAGCAGTTTCCATGGTAAAATGGATTATGAATGCTACTAACACCACTTCTGTGGTTCAATTCCTCCTTCTCCTTCACCTGACTTGTCTAAAGTTTAAGCAGAAACTATACTGGCCTTTAGCATTTGCAAGAAATGCATCATCAAGAGTCTATAATCAATGCGTGTGTCCATGATACTCTGCCTATTGGACAGAGAATATTTCACTTTGTTTCTTAAAGGTGAAGGTAGGAACGAATGGCTGAAGGAGGCACAGTAAGGCAGGGGTAAGGACAGAAACTTCCAGATGCTGTTCCTTCCTAACACTGCTTTTTATGTTAGCACTCATTGGACTTACACTTCTGCTTTAATCTTTCAATTAGTAAAATTTTATCTCAAGCATTGGCTCTCTTCTGTATTCTTTGTACTATGACGTGTAAGTGTAAGGAGTATTTCAGAATTCATAGTGAGTTTCTGAACCCCACCTCTAATATTAAAGATCATATATCAGTAATAGTAGTGAAGGGCTTGCTTTGTCTGAACTTAAGTACAAAGTAGTAAGGCAGTTTCAAGTGAGTGAAATTCATTGGCACATACTTATAAACTTGGTTACTCTGTTGCAGGATAAGTAGTAGTTGTAATTTAACTCCAAGCAAATGACTTTGATGAAATAGCACCCATGGAGTACAGGGTGATAGTATGTGTGCTCTCAGATCATTTGACCTGTGGAACAGGTTTGGTTTTGTTCCATATTTCTAGTGTAAGGAGTTTAAAAGTGTAGTTTAAACAATTGCTTTTACCTGCCTGTAAAGACAGTTGTAGTCCAGTCCATCTTGACAAAGAGGAAATCAAGCTGAAGGATTAAAATGATATTTCTTCACAAAGGTTACTGGGACAGCAATCTTTCTGTACGAAGTAAATTGCTTCTGACTTTTTCTGTGTCTACATTAAGCATTGAATATTACATTAAAAGCTTTTTTTGGAAGCTAAAGGGAAGCACTTAGACTCTACTGGCTCTTGGTTCAACTTTACTAAAAATGCACAAATACATGGCTGAAATACCTGTGGCAAAACCCCAGTGAAGTTCTATGTTTCTCTTAAAGAACAGTGTTGTTCAACCCCCTCCATCAATATCATTAATAGCAGCCTGCCTTAGTTTAAAGCCAAAGAACAGCAGCATCAGTGGAATCTTTCAAACTGTAGAAAAGCATCTTCAGTAACCAAAGTATAAGCACACATTGCACTCCTAATTCAGTCAAGAGGTAATCTGACTAGTAGACTTTAATGTAATACAAAGCATAGTAGGAAAATCCTAACTCACACCAGGGACAGTAATGCAAATCACTTCTCATGAGTGTAAATCACTGACCCATCTATATGCACTCTGCTTACTTCACTAATGTTGTCTGTGCTGTTTCACTGCTATTTACAATGTCATTCTAATTCTGCAGCAACGCTTTGCTATAGTAACACCATGTGTCTGCTAGGAGCTGTAAATGTTTACACACACTTAGTACTACTTGGTGCTGGAATCAAGGAAAGATACTAAATGTACAAATGGGGACAACCTGAGGAAAACCACATCAATTTATTTAGATTCATCTTTATAGGAAGGGACATTTGAGTTTTACTACAAAAAAGACCCCTGTAATATAGAGGTTTGTGTTTTGTTTTTTGGGGGGGAATTTGCTAATCCAATATATTTAAAATCCTATTAGATTTCAAATTTTAAAGTTTATTATGTAGGGCATAGATAGGTGCTTAAAAATTAAGTACTCCAAGTATTGATGTGACCCTAGAGAAGAGAAGGCTCTGGGCAAACCTTACAGTGGCCTAACAGTGCCTGAAGAGAGCCTTCAAGGAAGCTGGGGAGGGACTTTTTACAGGGGCTTGTGATAGGATGAGAGGGAATGGATTAAATCTTCAAGAGGGTAGATTTAGATTAGATACTAGGAAGAAAATTCTTTATAATAAGAGTAGTAAGACACTGGAACAGATTGTCCAAGGAGGTTGTCAATGTCATCTCCCTTAAGGTGTTAAAGGCCAGGTTGGACAAGGCCTTGAGAAACCTGGTCTGGTGAGCTGGAACCCCATGGCAGTGGGGCTGGAAATAAATTATTTTTAAGGTCATTTCCAACCCAAACCATTCTATGATTCTATTGTTAAAGCTTAGCTTACAGGGCAGGGAGGGGGAAGGCTGTTTTCTTCTTGCAGCTCCTTAAAAAAGATTAGCATATTTTAATGATGGCAGGCAGCAGCTCTCCTCTTTATAAGTTGAAATACTCAGAACTGTGACTTGCTCAGAGCTTCATTTGATTTTACAGGCCTACTTGTTCCATCAGAATCAATGTGACAGCTCAAGACTGCTTGTTGAATGATACCTCCTCATCTTGTGCTGAAAGGAATGGCAGTACAATCAGTACTTTTCCATTACTGGCTCTTAATTTGGGAAGGCCTTCTCTTTTTTGTTTCTGGCTGGAAATGAGTCATTGCTTGCATAGGTCATGATGAACACTGAACATGTAGAGTTATGAGTTTTTCCTTTCTTCTCCACGGGGAATGACAGCACCCCAAAACAAATACTGGTAACTGGGGCAAGCAACATGCTTGTCTCCTCTCACTCACTGGAAAAACAGGAAAGATGCTGTGTCTTTTGTGACCTAAATCAATGAGTCTTAGCTAAAAATCTACTGGGAGGAAGAATTTCCAGACATACCTACATTTGCTTGATTATGTAATTGGCTGTTACCACAAGAAATGGATTTATAGAGACTAGGTGCTATCAGAGTCACTCTAAAAGTTCTCTACTAATGAAGACAGGAATAGCATGAACTGAGTTGAGCATAATCATAAGTTACAGGATAAGGTTCTACAATGAAGAAATAATCTGGTATCTTAGAACTGTATGTTTCTAAACTTTTTTTTGTTACCATATCTTTCCATTAAGTGCTGCTTGTTTCAATTGAAACAAATCCAGGGCAGCACCACAGAAAAGGACAAAGGAAAACTTTTAAGTTGCACCAACAGACAATTTGCACCTGCAACCACAAGAAAATATTTCCTATGTGTAAGCAAACTTTTTCTTTACTCTCTTGTTCAAAAGCTAAAAATGCTAAAAAATTCATCCCTTAATTAAAATTCCCTACAACTGAAATAGTATATCGTGTATCTACATTTTAATGCATACAAACACAAAAATATTTTAACATCGGATTCTGAGACTGCTTCACGTTCCTTTTTACAATCAGCTAGCCTCAGTTACATAAAACTGCCTTTGGTAAACATATAAAAGCCCATGGTAGCAATCTAGTATTACAGTGAGAGAAATGTGAAATAGTATTTCTCATACTTTTCCATATCCAAAAATATTTTCCCCTCAAAGGAATGTAGGGAAAAAAATTATATATAAATATATATATATATCTAATATAAGAAGATTGATAGCAAATGAGTGAGACTCGGTGATGGATAATATGCATGCTTTTCAATCAAGTAGTGATTTCTTTAATTTCCCATTCACAATCAGTCATGCAAATTTAAAAAGGAAACCACCTTTTCAGTCCTGCAGTCATGAAAACCAGGAACAAATTCACCACTGAAGTAATGGTGGAGTAATAAAAAATAGATTTGTAATCTGTACTTTTCATCATTATAAACTTTTCTTTAAAACCCCAACACACAAAATACTATGAAGTTTTACTATGGGGAAAAGAAATCTCAGAGCAATCTCCCTCTCTATTTTAGTGGCAACTCCAAATACCACGTACTTGACTTTTTACTGCAAATACACTTTCCTATTGAAAATCTACTGCCTAAGGTTAAAAATGTAATAATTATGAATTATGCATTAAGAAATAGTGCACATTTAAGCTGAATTTGGCAGGAAGATACATTAGAAGTTTGGTAAAACTCTTCTTACTTTTTCCTTCCCTAAACCATACAAGGGTGGTTAAACCATACATATTTTAAAGTGAACTTACTGCATGTGAAGATAGGTCTTTTTAACCTCTAGGCAAAAATACTTCACATGTAGGTTATACACAGCACAGAGCTCCTGCAATGAAAATCATGATGCAAGGTGCTTTAACGGCCAATTCTCAAGACTGGAGAAGTCTAAGGAATTGTGTGTGCTTCATGAGTTTGATTCCAGACACTAATCAGTTGATTATGATTGTGTCAGTCGCTCATACTGTAGAAGGAATGCTTGTTGGGTTTTTTTAATGATGTTGGCACCTACTTGTGAAAGACAGACCTGAAACAAGCTTCTTGAATACTAAGCGCACTGTGGTAACACTGTCAGACTTGGCAAGAGTGTTAGGAGCAAAAGAGAGAGTAACCAATTACAAGCTACTGTATCTATTTATGGTTTATATGTTCAAATTTTATTCTGTTCACCAGAAAAAATTCTCTTTCCTGAAATTATTTTTATGTACCAATTCTTCTTTTCCACATTTGATTTTTGTTTCAAGAGAAAAGCTGCTTTGCTATGAAAGGCAACAGGACAGCTAGTGTGATTCCTAATTAATGAAAGTGCAGTAGCAGGACAACTCCATGTACCCATCACCTGTAAATGTCCTGTAACAAAAGATAGATGGCAGATCCTTCACCTCCAATTAGTGATCTATCCACTAGATCTGTCCTCGCCATCATAGGTGAGCTGTACACAGGGTCAAGCAGCTTGCCTGAGTACCCAAATTCATTGCATGAATTAATTAGAAATTAGTCTTAGAATAACATGCCTGAAGTTGTTCAATTAACAGTATCTTTTACTAGAGTATTTAGCACTAATCATTGCAAGCTTTCTGTTTGGAGATATTAATGCTTCCCAAACTTCTGTCTGCTGTAATATTGCCAGTTGTTATCTTAGTAACACTCTTGCTCTCTTAAAAAAAAAAATTAAGTCCCCAAGTAGACATACTTGCATCTACACTAAGGATAGTCTTCAGGATCAGTGGTAGTTTGGTAGTTTCAGAGTTGTTTTGTAGTCCTCCATCTATTTACCTTCTTGCCCTTAACCTCTTCCTTTTAGTCTTCTGAGACCTCCTTCCTGTTATTTCACTATCAGCTCACAATTTATTCTCCACCATCCTCTCATCATAATTCCTCCTTCTTCCTATTCTTTCATCCAAATTATAAGAATACTTTGAATATTCTCTCCAACAGTTCCTTTTCTCTAGCTCCTTACAGAATTCTCTCTGTCATGTTATCTTCTACATACTACACAATCTCCCTAGAAAACATTGAGGAAGTGGCAATTGTTCCTCCTGTGGTTTCTTTTCTCTAATTCCCTATGCAGACATTTGCTTTCGACATACCTATTTCTTTACACAATCACTGTCTGGCATTATAACACATGACTTTTCTGTCCTCCTTTGGAAACTTCCCTTCCTTTTGGCCAAAGTCTCATGCTTCTATTTTTTCTCCTTTTTTTTTTTTTTTTCAATGAAGAACTCATTCCCTCCCATAGCACCACCACCTCTGACCACAGTCAAAACAGAATGTATAGCCTTCTGTCTGGCCCTCCTTCATGTTGCTCTTAACAATTTCATGGCAACTTCTTTTTCATTATCCATCTCCTCCTGTCACTTTATTTTCCAGCATAACAGTAAATCTAAACCTTATTCCTTTCTTTCTGAATTCCTAGTGCTCAAAATCTTGGCCTGGGCTTCTGGACTTTACTACTCTAAGGTATCATTTCATGGCCCTGAGAAATCTCCATCTCTGCTTGAGCTTCTTTTCTTCTTGAATTATTTCATTAGTTTTCAGCCTACTTCCAGTACTGCACATTAGGATACCATAAATATCAAAGCTGTAATAAATAAACTTTGCTGCACTGTATAAATGCCATATGGGGCCTCTTACTGTTGGTGCTATATGACCCTGAAAAGATAACTCTTCCTCAGGACCATCAGAAACTTAATGGTGACCATGTATGAAAACATCCACCATATGTTTGAAATAGATGGTAGAGATGGAGTTATCACTCCTACCACAACACTTGACTTGTGATGTTATTTCTCTGCATATTTTATTTGAGTAAGTTTAGATTCAGTTTCATGCTCTCCATTTAACACTTCTTACAAAGGAAGCAGTGGAAGACTGAGAGCCATTGTCATGGAGATTATCCAGACAAAGATAGAAACAGGTGTTCAGATGGGTAGGAGCCTTAAACGCTTCTGGGAGATTTTGTCATCTCTAGAACACTAAATAAATAAAAATTCTTAGACTCATTGCTCGCTTTAGATATGACAGTTCACAAGTACACTCACATTTCTTATGTAGGAAAAAGCAAATACCTGTGTGTGAAACATGTCATTGTTGTGTACGCATGGGAGCTATTTAGTACTTGGTTGGTTTGCGATTTTGAGGGGTTTTTTGTGGGTTTTCGTTTGGTTTCTTTGTGAGGGTTTGGTTGGTTGGTTTGGGGGTGGGTTGGTTGGTTAGTTTGGGGTGGGTTTTTGTTTGTGTATAGTAGTCCAGAGCTTAAAACAGCAAAAACACCATGTGCATAGGACTCCTGTTTAATGAGAGAAAGGATGATTCCAGCATGTCATGTCTTGGTTTGCTGAGTATATACTCTTCTTCAATTTGATTCTCTGCAAGTGACTTCAGCTAGCCCCTGATTACAAGAGAAATCCAAATCAATATTCACTTAAACTCTGTTTCTCACCTGTTACTGTTCTTCTGCAGGTGAGCTTTTACTTCATTCTTATTTTTAAAGATTCTATCATTTTGAAAGCAGTAAGTATAGCAACACCGAGAGCTCTTTGCACATGGTATCCTCATAGATAAGGTCACTTCTCTGTTTTAATTTTACATTTAAAAAAAAAAAATAGTTTTCTAAAAATGCAGCAGAAGGGAGAAGTAAAAAAGAGCAGATGGAATTGAAAAAATAATTTTTTAAAAAATGTGGGTGAATCCCAATCTGTCATTTGGAAGTATCACAAAAGTTTAAAATACAATTTTAAATCTGACTTTTCAATATGTTGTGTTACCTGAAGCATAGAGCCAGCTTCCTAGCAAGTCTGATCCAATGCATACTTTGGAGTCTATGGAGAGATTCTGTCTGCTTAGAGTATAGCAAAATAACCAAATAGAAAAAAAATGATCAAACTAAATATTTCCTTATTGGTTTACTTATTAGTAATTTTTCCCCAAAAAAGAAATCAATTGTTTTGCTATTTCCATTATATAATGTGTTTTACATACATTGATTCTTTAATAGAATTCCACAGATTCTTACTGTCACCATCCTGCACTATTATTACTTTTGTGCTGATTTTTCTGCTTTTGGTTTGTGCTTCCTTACTGTAGCATGGTAGTTATACTTGGTATATTCGATTATAAACAAAACTTGATTTGTTGTTTCCTGGGAAAATGCACAGCATAATTATATTGACTGTCTTTTTTTCTTCCAAACTCAAGATGTTGGGATTCATAAGCTTACCCATGTTTTTACTACAGACAGAGCAAATTATAGGGAAGTAATAGCTGCACCTACCCAAAAGGAAATAGAAGTTTATGAAAATTTGTCTTAATCTACAGCATTCAGTGTTAATAGACGAACTTACATGACCTGTTTATGCAATCTTAATCAGTAATTAACACTTAGTAAGCACAGAAGTTTCAGAAACTGAATGTTCTGAGTTCTAAGACAGAAGTATCAACATACCATGTCCAAATCAAAAGGTCTCCCTCCTGTGAGACCTTTGAACTTATCCAAATATGTTGAGCTTCATTCAACTTATCCAAATAAAATGTGTTCATCAACACAAAAAACAGGTCTGTTTCATCTGGACCGCCTGAGTTTTCTGACCTAATTAAACAGACTCTCTAGTCTTTGTAGCCTTAAATTTGTTCCCTGTACAACTACAGTTACCATGCAAGCCATTATGCTGCCTTTTGTATCACACTGAACTGACAGGACGTGATCTATATCCTAGAAGCTGTAGTCTTCTCGTATCTCTCCAAACTCTGTTGTCATCGTTGCTTTCTGAATAACAACATGGGGATGATAATGTGACTCTTAGTTGTGAGTTCAGCAGTAAAGATGGCAAAAAACAAGGCCATCTTCACTGAAAATACTACAAAAAAAAAAAATAAGAAGCATCAGATGAATTGGAAATGCCTTCAGTTTCAAAAAATGTTGCATTTGTCCTTCAAATATGGCAGAATCTTTCCAAGTGTTAAGCTAAGAATAAGTACATCTTACATCTAAGAGCCTGCTTTAAAAAAAAAAAAAATTGCTACCAAAGGGAGATCTCTAAGAAATCTGAATTCTCTTGATCCCATTCAGGCTGATCTGCTTGCTTGCTTGTTTGTTTTTTCCTTTTTTATTCTATCTCCTAAAGCTGTTTCCTTCAAGACAAAAAAATATGGCCAGAATTTGGATATGTGGAGGAGAAACAAACTCCAGAGTTTAGCTTATTTCTCTAAACCAATATAAAATGGAAGTGCATGTAACTATTAACCCTGAGAAAATAACATCTGAACATATTCATAGAATGGCTTAGGGTGGAAGGGACCTTTAGAGATCATCTACTCCAGCCTCCCCATGGGATACATCCCAACTAGACTCAGTTGCTTGAGGCCTCATCCAACCTGACCTTGAACATACTCTAGGGAAGAGGCATCCACAACGTATTCCAGATTCTCACCACTCTTGTATTGAAGAACTTCTTCCTAAGATCCAGTCCAAACCTACTCTCTCTCCACTTAAAACTGTTCCTCCTTGTCCTATTGCTAGATGCCCTTATGAAAAGTCCATCTTCAGCCTTCCTGTAGGATCCTTTCAGGTACTGGAAGGCAGCTATAAATTCCCCCTGGAGCCTTCTCTAGGCTGAACAACCCCACCTCTCTCAGCCTCTCCTCATAGCAAAGGTGTTCCTGTCACCCTCCGATCATCTTTATGGTCCTCCTCTGGACCTGCTCCAATCACTAGATCTAAAACTTCAGTTCCAAAACAAAGCCAACAAAATGTCTTCTGTGTTTCTTGGAATGCAACACAAATGTTATGCCTCCCTTGGAACCTGAATCACACAACTATCTCAAAAAAAAATATTCTGTCTGCTATAGGAAAAACTTTGAAGCTAAAATTCATCACTACTGAATGAAAGTTTGGCACTCAGTCTGATTCATGTCTGACTATTCTGCAAAAGCAATCGAGGCATGAACTACACTTTTGGAAACTAGTGGACTTTATCACCAAGTCACAGGAAACTAAGTAGATAAATTCTTGAGACATTAGAACCTTTGAATAGTTATACCTTTACCTAGCCAGAAGTTGCTGTTAATTTTAGTCTACAGTGAAATTACCTGTGGTCTGTATATACATCTCTATATACCTATGATACCTTTTGATGCCTTGGTTATTTGACTTCTTGCACGTTTCCTTCAGCAGAACTGCAGAACATTTCATCAGTTTGGGAGATGTGAAGGAATAGAAATGTTCAATTTCACTTTCCATTACCATTCTTGCTATTTACTCTTTTCCTTCCATCCCTAATTCTCACAACTTCCTCTTGCCACCCCCAGCTGTCACCACAGTTTGCTTTGTCACCTCATAATTCCCTCCAGGCATGGATAAGTGTGGAATAAGTGCTGAAACTACTCTCCAGGGCCCTGTAGAGCAGACTCGCTCAACAGCAGTTTATATGGCACAAAGGAGTCTGGCTGAGTATTAAGCTATGCTGAAGGTCAATCCAGGTACATATCTACAATGTAAGTATAAATATTTGGGTAAGACAGACAAGTTAAGGTATTGTATGATCAGAGAAATTACCCAAAACCTTATATAGAATCATAGAATGGTAAGGTTGGAAGGGACCTCGAGGATCATCTAGTTCCAACCCCCTGCCTTGAACACCTCCAGGGAAGGAGCAGCCACAACGTCCCTGGGCAACCCATTCCAGTGCCTCACCACCCTCACTGGAAAGAACTTCCTCCTAACATCCAGTCTAAATCTCCCCTCTGCCAGTTTAAACCCACTGCCTCTTGTCCTGTCGTTGCAAGACCTTATAAATAATCCCTCCCCAGCCTTCCTGTAGGCCCCCTTCAGATACTGGAAGGCTACTCTAAGGTCTCCTCAAAACCTTCTCTTCTCCAGGCTGCAGAGCCCCAACTCTCTCAGCCTGTCATAAGAGAGCTGCTCCAGCCCTCTGATCATCATATGACAGGTGCCAAGGTCTGACAGTCCAAATGGCTATTGGAGGAGTAACCCAGAAAGGCCAAATGATAACAGTGATTATTTCTCTGGTTGTGTGTTTAAAAAACAGATTAACTGAGGGGAGAAACGAACGAACAAACAAACAAAAAACCACCAGATGTGAGAAGCAATTGTTAAAAACAAGGCAGAGTGCAACTGTCACAATGAAGCTTAAGCACAGGGTGGAGGAAGTGGCAGCAATGCCTTTCAAAGCACCATGCAACATAGCAAATAAGCAGCTGTCCAGGATTTTAACGTGGGCAGTACCACCTTTGGACAAAATTTGGTCTCAGAGTAAGGAAACAGAGGGACTCTCCGTTTCCTTTCTGCAGCAGCCTGCAGTGTAGTGAACAGCAGCCCTGAAACAAGAAGAGGCCCAAGCCTTGGGCTTTGAGTTGATCTTGCTTTGCTCTACAGAGGAAGTTTCCAGAGGCCTGGCAACAGGACATAAGACTATGCTTGGACTGTACTTCCAGATCCACCAGCTTCCATTTGCATTAGTTGAATGCTTTAATGTTGTGGAGTATGACTGATAAACTTGCAGTCAAGAGTACACACTACAAGGAAAATATGTACCTGTGACATTTTTGCTGGCTACACATACCTCCATCACTGATCGTTTTAGGAAAGGCCTTCCACTGAGTCTGTAAAACATCTATGCTATTTATAATACAGTAATAAGAGATGGCATAGTTCTATTACACATTCATTCAGTATTTTTGCAATTAAACATACTTATAAATAGCATTTCAAAAGCAAATTCCTTGGTTCATTTTTGTCTCCACATCCGGACAAATGTTGTTGTTAACTTTATTATGTATTTTAATATATAATTTTATTAATTCTGCAATCTGAGACAGTATTTTTATAGGCCAAATCCCTAAACAGTGTTCTTAAAGTGCTAAAATACTTCCAGGTGGATTATGAAGAAATTATGTATCTGTCACTGTTTGGATGTTAGCGGTCCTATGGGAGTAGTTTAGGCAGAACATATCACTTGTTTACTTGATTGTGCTAATAACCATGCAGTCTGACTGCATTTCCCAAACACAAGTTAATTCTAAGATAGTCCAGATGTTTCTCTGCAACTTTCCTTAATTGCTCTGCCTGTATTAGGCTGTCTAATAACATTTTGTACATGTTAACTGACAGAAAAGTTCCAAAGCACATTTTTACACGTCAGAGTACAGCATTAAGAGCACTTTAGTCTCATTAGGAAAATGTTGATTTGTTTCAATAATAACTACACTGATGGTAAGAAAAACATGTAGATAATGCACTTGGAAATGGAATGTGTGTTGGTGGACTGGAAAGCTGGAAAAGAGGGTATACCAGAACATACACTATTGTGTTATCTGCTGTGCTTTACATTACTTCCTCTTAACATTTGCCACTGTCTGCTAACTGACAAAACAGACCAGTTCAATCTGCCAAATGGACTAAATAACCTGCTTCAGTGCAGACACTTTTCAATTTTAAAGAAATCTAATTAAGCAAAGGCAAGTTGGCAAAAAAAAAATCTAAGAGCTTTTAGCCTTTTAACAACAGTCTTAAATCACTTTCTATATAAACTCACAGTCTCAACTGAAGCATTATACCTGTCTAACTAAAATACAGCATGATCTAGTTCCCCATTTCAACTTGTAGTATTTGTAAAATCAAAACTGATGCTTTAAACAGTCATAGTTGGAACTGTATTTGGGCCTTTTTTTTCTGAACTGATTGATACTGGAGAAGTAGCAGTTACCCAGTCAAAAGCTGAATCCCCTGTCCTACTCTACTAACAACACACCTAAAGTGTGAAAGTTATCAAGCCCCTGTTCTGTCTAGAAGGCAGCTGTGTTCCATTTAAAGCTATAATTTTGTCTGTTTCCTTCAGTCATTCTGTTTTCGTGTCTACTGTCTTCAAATGTTCTTCCTGCTAAAAGTGCCTCTCAATTTTGAAGGAGTTTATGCCTTCAGGATTAGGGGTTTTCATTGCTTGATTCATATTTGAGCTATACAAGTAGCACCAGCTACTTGCTGCACATTTCTTGACTTCTGCCACATTCTTTTTGGAATGGGAATCATATGCAGTTCTACTTCCCCTACACTGCTTTTCTGCAACAACCTGACCTAGATTCAAGGTCTCAGGATTGTATCAAAACACAAAGTAGTTCAAAATCATATCACAGTTTTTTCCAACGGTTGGGGTTTTTTTGTTCCACTCCTTTTTTTCTCTTTATGAACTCCTAAGAATGCTTTGCCTTAAAAAAAAATTAAGTCTGAAGTTCTATAGTCCCTAAAGCTGGAAAGCACCTTAACATTTTAAACAGGAGATAATGATCAGTGTGGAATAATTTCCTTTTCTGTGGACTTGCATAAGCCATGTTCTTAGCACAAACACATCCACACAATTCCTAATTAGACATGAGCAACAGGCATGGGTATAGTAGTCTCAAATATATGGTTAATGTTATTCAATGAATACCAAAATTCTGTTTAGTTCATTATATTCCAGTTGTTACTAACTGGAATATATAAAACTCATAACCCGAACAAAATTTTTGGAGTTTCCAAGTACAGCGACTAGGCTTATAATTACAAAATAGAAATTATAATTCTGGATATGTAAACTTAAAATTCTGAATTATAAAAATGTTAAGTAGTGGTTAAAATGTCAATGAGAGATGCAAACCAAAAAACAGCACCCATGGCAAGACCTACAAGTTGGATTTAGCTCGGGAACGAACTAAGAATGAAGCAAATGACAGACATAAATAGAGTATGAACTGTAGCACTCTGCTCCATTATAAGATAATTGGTAAGAGACAGATAAGGGGGAAGTCTGAAGTGAACATCATGTACTTAAATTTTTATGAGGCATTTGAAAAGGTTCTCTGAAGATTGATACCAAAGGTTAAAAAAAATCAAATGCTTATAAGGAAAAGAAGTAAACAACCCAAAAAGTAAATAGTGTTGATATAACACGAAGTGATTGCCTATCCTCACAGATGACACTTTGGTTTGGAAAAAAACATGCAGTAGAAACAACTTGGACTCAGAAAATAAGAATGCTAAAATAACCCACAGCAGTGAACAAGTATTTTGCAACTTCTGTAAGTTCAACTTCTATATTCAGTTGCAACACAAAGGAACTATAAATCCATACAATTCAAGTCACCTCCTGTGGTGTGAAAGTATTGATCATACAGATAAAAATGTGTCCATCAGCATTTGGTAATCTGACTCTGACTTCTGTACATCTGGTCACAGAGAAGTAAAAATGCTTCATAGTCAAATGGGATAGGTACAGAATAAGCTACTTTGGCAAAAGGAAAGAAAAATAGTAGAAATAGCCTGTAACATCTCATGTAGCTGCAGAATGAAATTACTAATAATTACCTCTCATTTTTCTGCTGTTTGTATTGCTTTGCTAAAGCAATAAACAGCTGACATGCAAGTGATAACAAAAACATACTCATGTCTGCTTGATGAATTATGTTTATACATCAGTATTGTCTAAGGCAAGCAAAGCACACAGTATACCCAGAAGTGGAGGTAAGGGCAACAGATCACCAAATTAATACTTCAATTAAACAAAACAACACAAGCTAAACATTGCTTGCTCAGCTCATTTGGATAAAGTTTTCTTATGACCCTGATTCTGCAAATATTTCTGGACCAGCATTTTTATTTAACATTTTTATCCTGAACATAAAGAATTCTGATACACAAGGGTATTATTTTCATAGGTACTAAGACAATGAAACATGCAGGAGAAAAATAGCCTTTTCTATTAAATATTCATGACTAAATACAGAGTTTCACAGAACCACAGAATGTTAGGGGCTGGAAGAGACCTCAAAAGATCATCCAGTCTGACCTCCCTGCCAGAGCAGGATCACCTAGACCAGATCACACTGGGACACATCCAGGGAGGTCTTGAGTATCTCCAGAGAGGGATTACATTACATGAACTTTTACAATAAACAATGATCTTAGTATAGTAAGTATTAAGAGTATGAATGGGAATGAAAAACTAATTAATTATTGCTTTTACAAATGACATATCTATAAACATATAAGAGAGGTTTTTGCCATTTGTCTCACTGCAGGCTAAGATGGCAGCTTAATAGCTTGTTAAGGCAAGAGCAGATGTAACAACCTTGATTTGTGCTCACTTTTCAATTTTCATCTCTTCACTACAAGGAAATTAGTCTATTCTGGTAACTTTTCCATCTCAAGCTTTCTAATATTCTAAAGCGTTCAGTCTTTCCTAGGACTTTTTTGTAATGCAAATGGAGGTTGTGTGTATGTTTTTTGTGTTTTGTTGTTTGTTGTTTTTTTTTAAAGAAATGAATGCAAACAGTTTCCAAGGTTGGGTGCTTCCGTAGAACAAGTTCCTAGGCCTTTTTTTGTTTGGGTTTTCTCCCCTTTTCTAGCACCTCAGATAAACTGCATGTATCCCTCTTCCCCTCCTGGCCCCTCTGTAACAACTGAATGGTCTAAAATTGCACTGTTGCAGTTGGAAGTCTGAGAAATTACTTGAAAGGTAATGGAAAGTTATGTCTTCTAGTTTGCCACCTGCACTGGAAGAGCAGAAGGGCTACAGCTACTTCAGCTCCTACACATAAAACATGCTATTATCTGATTTACCCATGTAACGACAGGCAAGTAAGAGAAAATGTGGCCTTCTTTTTGCATGTCTTCAAGATCCTGATTCAAATGCCTTTTCTAGCCTTGATTCTAGTCTGTGGTCGTTTTCTTATTTACTCTCCAATTCTGTTACCATAACTACAAATAGAGAAACTTGTTTTCATACCTCAGAGTGTGACACTGTAATTTTACTTTTCACGTTTAGCTGTGTAACATTTCATCAAAATCTGTCACATCAGGGTATGATTTATATCTTCCATCTATGGTTACAGAGCTGTGTAGTAACTTATGAGAGACTTTCTTGTAACGTTAATGAGAGCTAAATTTCCTCTTACCTACCTAAGTGCTACCTACTTTAAGCCATAGCTTACCTCTGATGTTATATCTTGATATAAAGATTTACACACTCAAGAAAAAATTGCTAGAAGTTTCAGTTCACTGTAATTGTCAGCCTGGGGTATTTCTATATTAGAAGAAATATTGGACATGCTTTGCTTCATAATCTAACTAAATTTCTCTGATTCCGGATATTCTGTATTACCCGTTTATACTCTCTCCAACAAGAGGTGAGAGTATTTGAAATGGGACCTGGTGCTAAGGTTTACAAGAAAACCAAGTGCTACAATCATCAAGTCAGTCACCAGCAAATTTGCAGATGACACCAAGCTGAGGGCTGATGTTGCTGGGTTGGAGGGCAGAAGGGCTCTGCAGCAGGACCTCAACCGCCTGGACAGATGGGCAGAGTCCAAGGGGATGGCATTCAATAAATCCAAGTGCCTGGTGCTGCATTTTGGCAACAACAACCCCATGGAGAGTTACAGGCTGCAGTGGGAGTGGCTGGAGAGCAGCCAAACAGAAAGGGATCTCTTGGGGTGCTGATTGACACCCGCCTAAACATGAGCCAGCAGTGTGCCCAGGTGGCCAAGAAGGCCAATGGCATCTTGGCCTGCATCAGCAATAGTGTGGCCAGCAGGAGCAGGGAGGTCATTCTCCCCCTGGACTCTGCACTGGTTAGGCCACACCTTGAGTGCCGTGTCCAGTTCTGGGCCCCTCAATTTAAGAAGGACATTGAGGTGCTTGAGCATGTCCAGAGAAGGGCAACGAGGCTGGTG
>VWZE01009408.1:0-45076 GCA_013396675.1 Eubucco bourcierii | reverse complement strand
TTTCCTCAGGGCTGCTCTCCAGCCATTCACCACCCAGCCTGTATTTGTGCTTGGGATTGTGCCTACCCAGGTGCAGGACCTTACACTTGGCCTTATTGAATTTCATCAGGTTGGCCTGGGCCCAACTCTCCAGCCTGTCCAGGTCCCTCTGGATGGCATCCCTGCCCTCTAGCAAGTCGACTGTGCCACACAGCTTGGTGTCATCTGCAAACTTGCTGAGGGTGCACTCCATTCCTCTGTCCATGTCACTGACAAAGATGTTAAACAGCACTGGTCCCAGCACTGACCCCTGAGGGACACCACTTGTCACTGGTCTCCAGGTGGACATTGTGCCGTTGATCGCCACTCTCTGGGTTCGACCATCCAGCCAATTCCTTATCCAGCGAGTGGTCCATCCATCAAGTCCATGCTTTTCTTCTTCTCATGTCTTTCTCTCATTTCCAATGTGTGGCAATTTTAGGTTGAACATAGAAACAACGCATTTTTGCTTCCATTGGTGTTGCTAGAACGATGCTAAAACAAAACTTGCATCAGGCTGACAGAAACGCTTTCTACAAAGCTTTACTCCTTCCTTCCACACAAACTGATTTCCTCTTTCAACTGTAATAGGCACCCTATCCAGCCACAACCCAGACAGGCAACTTCACTCCTAAGCCTGCCACAGAAGTATAAAGTCAGCCTCCTTGGTGTGGCTGATGCAGCAGCTTTATAAATGTTAGTATTTATCTTTAATACTTTTTTAATGTAGATGGGTTTGCACAGTAAGAAAGGCCTGAGCTTTACATAAGCAATTGTTTTTTCAGGGTTTAGAGCAATTCAAACTTTCCAACTACTTTTGTGCAGATTCACTGTAGGTAAAAAAAAAAAAAAAATCAGGTCCTTCTAGTGAATTAGACCATTAAGAACTTGAGCAGCTTCAATCAAGATCAAACTTTTAAAACAGAATTAGGCTTCTAATTCACTTTATTTTTAATAATAATTTACTTACCAGGACAAATCAAGGTAAATTTGACACTACTGACTCAAGACACTTTATTTTGTAGCCTCTGTTAAATGGTAGAATTCCTCAAAGCTAACACATGTTCTAAAATGAGGAGGCTACATTGACTAAACTATTTATTGAAGGAAAGAGGAAGGTTATTTTGAGGAAACTGCAATATAATTTTCTTTTGAGGAAACTATAATGGAATTTTTGTGAGAGTTGAATCTAGACTCCATATATTTTCAAACCACTGGTTTTAGAAACATGTAGGCTTTTTATTCCCTTTTGGAAATCACCTGAGATTGTTAAACTAAAAGGCAAGGCAAGGGGAGGGCTTTACTCACTAATTCACAATGTGACAAATGACTGTTGGGAGTGCCTTCTGAGATTTACAGCAGGGAGCCCTTCCTTGAAAGTCACCAGTAAACATGACAGCCAGCAATACACAATTGTCCAAGTGATGTGTGGAGGTGTTCTGTATTATCTGAACCTCTTTCCAGAAGGGTGGTAATGCTCATTTAAGCAGTCAGCACATCAGAAGGGAAAGCTGATGTTGGTTTAATCTTGTAAGTATCCAGTGTAAGAACAGTTCTTGCACAAAGGTAAAATTTAGCTCTTTGGTTTCATGAAGAAAGTATATACTGTAACAAAATGACTCAAATTTTCATCTCAATACAAGATCAGGATTTAAAGCACATGAACAGGATTTCTCGTTCCAGCTATTGTGTCTTTTTATATATGTAGAGAAAATAACAAAACTTACAGAATTTGGAAACAGTTGTTCTGTGACTGTTAAATTATAAACATTTTACTGCAATGGTATATAGAAAAGTTGTGAAATCTTAAGCTCTTCATGTTTTGAAGGCAGGAGTTGGAAAATATGCTGGGTTTCTAGGTTCATTCTTTTTTCTTTCCATTCCATTTGTTGCACACAATTTAGAAGTAATATAGTAATAATGACTTTTCCTAGAACATATTACCTCTGTATACAATGCTAAACTTCAATAGGCAGTAGAATAAAACAGTAGCATAAAATAGGTATCTGTGATTGTTGAGTGACTTGTTCATATGACACACTGTTCATTCAGCAATCAATTCTGGAATGCATACTTCATGGACTCTTAATACTGCCAGAAATATTTAGCACTGATAGAAATTACCTTGGGGTGCAAGATCTAAAGAAAGCCCAACACACTGCTTAATCTTACAGAAGTCCAAAGGGATTTGAAACATAAAAGGTATAAGTAAACTAAAAAAATACTACAGACACTTCCATGAGATCAGTAAAATTAATCTCACTGTGCATATTTTAAAACCATCCATATGTTGCTTTCTCTTTTTCTCTCTGTAAAATGGTATGGGAAAAGAATTCTTTTGGTAATTCAAGGTAAGTTGGTTGGTTGTTTTTTTTACAAGGACTCTAAGACAAAACACACTTATTTCCTATGTTTAGAGGCTATCCTGCATATTTCAGTGAAGGAAGCACTAAACCTAAGCAGCTCTGTGCTTCACAAATTGATGCTTTTGCAATACAGTCTACTATATATGCATAACCTGAATATGTGAATGTGCAGGAAATAGGAGTCCAGAAAGAGAGCTAGTAGCATAAAGAGAAGCAGCAAGTACAGTTAAAGTGTAGCAGCTACCTTCACAATTCAGTAACTTTGACCCTCTGGGTATATTTATAAAAGTTAAAGTTGCCCAAGCACTGACACTAAATCACAGCACAAAGCAGCAGATACATAGCAGAAAACTGCTTCAGGTTCTCAAACTGCAAGACAAAACTCCAAGCAGACAAGGTTGCAGGTATGCTTGGACACTCAAACTGCCAAATCATTCCTGAGCACTGCACTGTTGAAAGCAGTTTTGGCCAGGTGGGTAGGATCAAAGCACACAAAGGAAAATTCTAACAGTTCACTAGTATAAACAAGTCACACTTCAATGGGTAGAAACATTCCTAGCTTGCTTGGAACTACTAGAGAAAAAAAAAAAAGACAGCTTTTCTATCTTTATGAGCTTCCAAGGATCAGACTAGATGTCTGTACATAAATGGATTAAGAAATGTGAGGTAAATTGTGCTCTGCAAGATACTCAAGCACTGAATTTATGTGACTGACTGTACTGAAAAAGCAGGGATACCAACTGAATGTAAATGGGGTTTATTTTTAACATGCATTTTTTTCTTCTCTAATATCCTATGGTTTGGCTATTTTGAAGTACATGATAATTATGTGTGCACAACCTCTTTTTGTGAAAAACTTCTTCATTGTATCTTTTCACAGCTTACATGGGGATCTAAATCAAATATCCTCTTCTCTTCTCTGAAGCAAATTTACCAGCTTCAAACACATTAGGTCTTCACTAGATACAGTAGTTTCTACTTTTATTTGTGCTGCTCTTTAACCCAGCTGATAAGAGTTAGGTTTTATGATCAGTAGGTTTATGAAATGTTTTATTATACAATTTACTCTAGAATCACATTGGTTAAAGACCTCTAAGATTACCAAGTTCAACCATCAACCTAGCACTCCACAGCTATTAAACCATGTCCCAAAGTGCCATGTCTACAGGTTTTGTGAACTCCTCCAGGGACAGTGATTTCACTACCTCCCTGGGCAGCCTGTTCCAATGCTCAACTGCTTTTACATCACAGAAAATTTCCCTAATATCCACTCTAAACCTCTCCTGGCACAATTTGATGCCATTTTACTCTCATTCTACCACTTGATGATACTAGGGAGAAGAGACCAACACCCACCTCACTATAACCTCTTTTCAAGTAGTTAGAGCAGTAAGGCCTCCTTCCAGACTAATCAATTCCAGCTCCCTCAGTTTCACTGCCCTTCTCTGGACATACTCCAGCAACTCAATGTCCTCCTCTTAGTGTGGGCCCCAAAACTGAACACAGTATTCGAGGCATAGCTTCACCAGAGCTAAGTAGTGGGGCATGATCACTCCTGCCAACCACACTATTCCTGATAAGAGGCCAGGATGCTGTTGGCTGCCTTTGTCACCTGGGGACATTGCTGGCTCATGTTCAGATGGTTGACAATCAAAAACCCCAAAGTCCTTTTCTACCAGACAGCTTTCCAGTCACTCTGCCTGTAGTACTGCATGGGGCTGTTGTGATGCAAATTCAGGATCTGGCCGTTGAATGCCGATTTCATACAACTGAACTCATCCCATTGATCCAGCCTGTCCAGATCCCTCTCTGGAGCAGATCAATGCTCCACCCAGTTTAGTGTCATCTGCAAGATAACTGAGGCAGTACTCAAGCCCACTCACCTGGATCATTGGTAGAGATATTAAACAAGACTGGTCTCAGTACTGAGCCCTAGGGAACACAGAGCTTGTGGCTCACTGCCAACCAGATTTAACTCCACCACCATTCTTTGGGCTCAGCCACCCAGCCAGGTTTTAACCCAGCAAAGCTTACACACATCCAAGCCACAAGCAGCCAGTTTTTCACAAGAAAGTGTGGGAGAGTGTCAAATGCTTTACTAAAGTCCAGGTAAACAACATCCACAGCCTTTCTCTCATTCACCATGCAGCTCACCTTGTCATAGGAGATCAGGTTCATCAAGCAGGATCTGCCCTTCATGAACCCATAATGGTATTCAAGTTTTCTACTTCATGATTTTCCCCAGCTGCAAGGTCAGATTGGCAGGTCTGTAGTTCTTTCTAGACCTTCCTGTAGATAGGTGTCACTTGCCAATCTCCAGTCAGCTGGGACCTTTCCACTTAGCCAGGACTGGTAGTAAATGATTGAACATGGCTTGGTGAACACTTTCCAGCTCTCAATACCCTTCGCTGTATGCCATTCAGCCTCACAGACTTCTGTATGTCTAAGTCATGCAGCAGGTTGCTCACACTCATCTGGAATTATGGGAGTTTTGTTCTGCTCCCCATTCCCATCTTCCAGTTCATGACACTGAGTATCCAGGGAACAACTGGTCTTGTTACTAAAGAATGACGCAAAGAAGGTATTGAGTACCTCAGCCTTTTCCTTATCCCTCAAAACTACATTCCCAACTGTATCCAACAAAAGACATATTCTCTGTAGTCCTCTTTTTGTTGCTATTACATTTGCAGAGAGTTTTCCTGTTCTCTGTAACAGCTAAAGCCAACTTAATTTCCAGTTGGGCTTCAGCCCTTTTAATTTTCTGTGTAGCCTCACAGCCTTTGTCATCCTCCTGAGCAGCCGCCTTCTAACAACCATAAACTCTCCTTTTCTCCATAAACTGCAGCCAGCCTTCTTCCCTGACAACTTGTCTTTCAGCATATAGAGACAGCACTACCTTTAATACTTCCCTCTTATTCCCTCTTAAACAGTATCCAGCCTTCCTGGACCGCTTGGCCCTCCAAGCAATCTGAAACAGTCCAGAGTCTGCCCACCGGAAGTCCAAGGTGGCAGGTCTGCCCTTTCAACAAAACTCTATCATTTTGTAACTGCTGTGCCAAACAAGCCCCCCCAGTTGTTACATCACCCACAAGCTTTTTTCTGTTCACACACAGCAAGTCGACTTGGCTCCATCACCAGATGTGTCAGGAAGTTATCTTACACTCTTAAGAACCTGCTCCCTCTTTGCTGTGTTGTATTTCCAGCAGACAGGGTAGCTCAAGGCCCCCCACAAGTACAAGCGCTAGATTGTGAGACTTCTCCCAGATGCCTAAAGAGTATTTTACTTGTCTTTCATCCTGACTGGGTGGTCTGTAACAGACTCCCATAATGGTACGTGCCTTATTGGTCTTCCTCCCAATTCTTACCCACAAATACTCATCCCTATTGTCACAATTGTCATCATCTCTCCTTCTTTGCCTATCCCCTCTGAAGAGTCTGTAGCCATTGACTGTGGCACTCCAGTCATGCAAGACATCCCACCACTTCAGCAATGGCTGCTACATCCTAGTTTCCCTGACACAAACTAGCTTCCAGCTCCTCCTGTTTGTATCCATTAGTGTAGATGCACTTCAGCTGCTCTAAATAGGCCTTGCCACCTTTCTGCAGGGAGCAATTCTAATTCAAATTAGGCTGTTCTCAGGTGCACCTGTTGTTGATAATTCATCAATTACCCTTACGTCTTTGCTGCCAGGTGGGTCTCCATTCCCTACCTCCACTGATATGGCAAACCTACAGACCTCACTAGCACACCACCCTTCAAACATTGCTGTGCTGCCCTCAGGCTTATTTCTAGAAAGCCTGATTTTGTGCCCTATCCACTTTAGATGTAGTTTAAAGCTTTTTCACTGAGCCCTGCTAGCTCCTGTGGTAGGATCCTTATCCTAACTTGAGACAGGTGCATCTCCTCTGTCAGTAGGCCTGGTGTCCTGTAAATCAGCCCATGATAACAGAACCAAAATCATGCATTGATTTATAGGATACTAGGCCTGCTGGCAACAGATGGAAGGGAGAAAAGGATCCTAGCACAGCAGACAGCAGTTAATTTAGTGAAACCTCACTGAACTAACAGGTGAATGACTTGTGTTAATCACTGAGCTCCCCTTTGTTTCTGCTCCCTTCCACAACAGCAAAACTGAAAGACAAATTGTATTATGATGGTAAAAAATGTTTTCAAAACACCTAGCAAATATAAACAGCTTATTTTCGTTTCAGGTAGTTTCAGTAACTAAAACAAAATGTGAAATTCACAATGAGGCATTTGTGATACTTACAAACCAAGTGAAAAAGTCAGTGGCTTCACTCTCTTCACACACAGCCCAGTAACTGGGGCCAAAAGAAACCTATCACACTGCCCTACCTGCCACAGAAATTACCCACTTGACTCATACCCACACTCTAGATCCTGGGCTGATCTTTCACATGCTGTCCTGCAAAAGCTTTACACATTGGTCCAGGAAATAGTTAAATATTTTATACAGTGACAGGACAATAGGTGAGATTTTACTCAGTTATCTGAATGAATGATTACTTAAGAGTTTCAATAAGAAACATGTGTAAGCACCAGAGAATCTCTTTTCGAAAGGAACCAGGTCTTTTGAAAATCTAGCTCTTTGAAAACCAAAATAGTTCTAACATTAGATTTTTTAAGTCAGTCAGCACATTAGAAAATGTTAGTAAAAAACCTATTTTGAATAATTTATGAAGCAATACCTTTGCCAAAGATTCACCATGTTCTATTGCACATGGACTTTAATGAAAAATAATATACAACCCAATGTGGCAATTTATGGAACACAACAGACCAGAATCAGTTACTGAAGCAAGACTAGGTGGGAATACAAGCTATGTAAGTAGAACTATCTTTTGGAGAAAGGAATGCTAGAGCAGTGCAATGGATGTTACTGTTCTGGAGAAGTATAGGTAAGAAATCATCCATGAGCTAGATACCAAAAAAAATTTTAGCATGTGTGCCTTTTACAAATGAGCATAATCACTTAAATAGCTCATAACTGTTTCCCAAAGAAACAGTAAGGATTCAGAAATCTATCTTTCAAGGAAAAAAAAAAAAGTCTACAGAATTAAATACTACACTATGACTTACTGGCTAACTATGCTACTGAAAGTTTGATCTGGTGACTAAGAATCCTGAGTGGTTTCTGGCAGATGAGAGGAATAATTCCACAACTTCTAAACTTTAAAGAATCAACAAGGAATCAACAAGAAGGGAAAAACTAGAATTCCAGAATTTCCCATTCCACAATGGAATGGGAAAACCAAAAATGCATCTAAGACAGAAGACAAGGTATAAATTGATAACAGACCTGAAGTTCACAGACCACACACATGGAAAACACTTGATAAAAAATAGACTCTAGGAGCTGAAAGCGAATGGAATAAAGAAGTAGCAGTAAACTAGATAGATACAAAATATTTTCAGCATTTTGGCCAAAAGCAACAACCTCCTAAAATAAACTATCTTGATCACCTGACATGGTGTAGCCATGCATGTACCCATGCTGTAAGACTACTTCAACTATATTTTAGTGTTCAGATATTCCATTCATACTTAATGTCCATTATACCGAAGGATTACAAACTATACATTTTGCAATACCTATATTGCACACTAAGTAGAATAAAATACGTAAAGGATGTGCTTCATCAAAACCAAAGTTGAACCATTTCTATAAGGGTGCAAAGACAAAAAAAAGAAAGCCATTAAAAATAAGATATATTTGTGTAATACTTATTACTAAGAAACAGCTGATCTCAAGGTCCTCACAGGCCTGCAGTCCTTTGCATGAAGTATTTCCTGAAAGTACTCCTAATAGTCTAAATATTCTATTTGACTATAGTTCCAGGTAGAATATGTATGCTTTCCCTATAATAGATACTAGTAAAACACCACCAACATAGGACTGGATTAATATTTCAGTGAAGTGGTATCTTTCAGTCTTGTACCATTTCATAACTGTCTGAAAAAACGTCCTTTAATTGCTTCACTGTTAGCATATTCTCCTAAACAGAGATAATAATCTGTATGATCTTATGATCCCAAATAAATGAGAATTCCTCTTTCTCTAAGACAGTAGCTAAAATCTAAAGTCAGAGTTTCTTGACCGCTGAGTTGAAGACTCATCCTGGCAACGTAAATAAATTCAATTGAAAGCAATCCAATATGCCATTATACGTTAGCAGACACTTCCACTCTTGTGTCGTTTAACCACGATAGATTGTAACTACAGAGCGCATCTCACACATAATGTTGCAAGATGGGATCATGTAACAACCTACTGACAAGTTAAAGTGTCAGAATCCTATTCATGGATACTGTTCATTCAGCATTCTGAAATTAAACAACACCTTCCTGGTTTGTTTCCATATAAGGGTCATTTGTTTTGTTGGGTTGTTTTTTTTTTTATTATTATTTAAGGCCACTATTTGAATTGAAACAAACAAATACCTTTTTTCTATTGGTTCGTGATTAAAGATGTTACTGAAATAATTTATAAAGCAATAAACTAACGGTAGTTTCATGCAAGCCTAGAACCCTATCACGAAAAGAAACTGCATGCAGCGAAGCATGCATATTGGGACAATGAAAACAGCCAGCGAGCCTAGCAGTCAGCTCTTCGACGAGCGGCAAAACCGCATTTTGTTTGGGCTCTTCCCTTAGTACCTGTTACCATCCAGAGACAGTATCATGCCTCTACGACTCTTCTTCCTACTGCAGCTGTAGCAAAGAAGAAGGTACAGCCCTTCCGCAGAGGCGGTACTGCCCCGAAGGCTGCGGGATACCCATCACCTTGGTGGGGGGCGCCGGCCTCGACTCGCACCGGTTGCACACCTTTCCTGGGAAAGTTTGTCACCGTGGTCGGCCTCCTGCGGGCGGGCGTGCCTTCACAGCATCAACCTGCCGGCAGCAGGGCCGCTCGGTACCCAGGCAGGGCGCTCCGCCGCCACCTCGACCCCTCTGTGGGGCCCGAACCGCCCCTCTCAGGCGGGCTGACAGAGGCGCGGGGGACGCCGCCTAAGAAGCAAAACCCCGTTCCGTCCTGGGCTGTCACCACGGCGGAACCCGCCACCACCACCCCTGTGCCCTCACCTATCGTCGCTCTGCCAGCCCTGGTCGCCCAGCAGCAAGTCTCGAAACCGGTACCGCGGGGGGAGCGGGGGCACCTCGCTGTCCAGGTCCGCCATTCCGCCCGGAGAAGGGGAACACCCGGCGCCGCTCCCCTGCGGAGGGGCACTCACCCCCGCCACCCAGCACAAGGGGTGCGGGGAAGAGCCTAGCGTGGCAGGAGGAGCCGGGGCGGGGAGCGGCGCGGCGCGGGCTGTCCCTCCGGCGGGTGCGCGGGCTGCGCACACAAAGGCGGGCGGCGCGCGGCGGGAGCGCTGCTCTCGGTAACTGTGGAGAGCAGCGAACCCGGCGGCAGAGTTTCGCCTCGCGCTGCGGGGGCCCTGCGCGGCCCGCCCTAGGCGCAGGCAGGTGCCGAGTGGCGGCGTTTCGAGAGGGTGCCCAGCGGCGAACCCACCCACCCCAAGCGCCCGCGAACGCGCACCCGCCGCCGCTGACAACAAAGGGCTGTCCGCCGCCATGCAAATGTTGTTTGGAGCCGCCGCGGCCAGACGAGCCAATGGCGTCAGCGCTCATTAGCATACTCCAGTGACGGCAGGGGAACCTCCGCTTGCCGGCCAATGGAAGCCCCTCAGCAGCGCACGGGCAGGGGACTTGTGGCGCCTCGGGGCGGGTGAAGTGAGGTGGACAGGTAGGCTAGGGACGGGCCGTTCCCCTGGTGGCGGTTCTATGGGCACTCATGCCGGGTCTTGGCACCTCTGGGGTGTCCCCGCACGCCGCCGCACGGCGGGAGGCTCCTGCTCCGCGCGGTGACACCGTGCAGCACCGGGACTGGGCATGCAGAATGTCACTTGGATGGACAAGGCGCCTCACACTCTGAGCACCAGCACGGCTCCAGACCCCGCTTTGGGGGCGTTCTCGGAGTTCTCTGCTGCAACCGGCGGCCTCCTCTTGCACCACCTGGGGCTTCCTCGGTAGAGTTTGTACGTAGAGCCCGAAATGGGAGGCGTTGAGGCTTGGGGAGCTATAGGTAGCCGCTGCGCAGCACCCGTGTACTGAGCGTAGTGGTCTGAGAGTACTTGGTTCTTTCCTAACTTTGCCTCTTACTCCTCTTTAGTCAGGCAGGCAATATCTGCTCGGTGACATATGGCTGATCCTGCTTGATGCCAGCTCTTCACGCATAGCATCTAATGCCCCTCTTCTGGTAAACACAAATATCGCTACGTTTCCACCGCCTGTCATCATTTGCCTTCCCAGATTAGGTCTTCACCTCAGCTGTTCAGTTGCAGCATTCCTCCTCAGAAGCAAGCCATAAGCAGCTCTTAAATGGTACAGTTTTCAGATTTAGATTTTGCTGGCTCAGAAGCCGAATGATAAATGAGAAGCTGATGGTTTAAACACCACGTTAGGTTGCCTGCATTCATGCTGCGCATTGACGAATGAAGCATTTTCCATTCCCTTGGATTTCTGGGTAAAAGGTAAGTTAGTTGAAAGCTGGTGTGGCAAGTGCAGTACCAGCTTAAGTAACAGGTAGTCCAATTCAGGCCTTGGTTTATCTCTGCTGTTGTTACAGACAGTGCACCTTTCCCCCTTTCTTTAGCACAGAGTCTTAAGCATAGATAGCTTCTCTGCTCCTTCTTTAAAGTCTTGTACCCCAGATTGTGTGCAATGCTGAGATCACTGGGCTGTGCTGCTTAGTCTTTTGCACAGCTTGCTGCATTCAGCATTTACAGTGTGCTTCTCAGAAAGGCTATGTGCAAAACAGATGCACCTGTGTGGCCAGAGTTCAAAGGTAACTCACTCTTTGCTTTGGCTGATACGGGAGATAAATAAAATAGAGTTACCCTGCTGCCTTATTCTTGCCAGTTTTGCTGTGTGCTGAGGTCAGAGCTCTCTAAAAGTCTGGTTTAAAAAGAAAAAAAGGCAGAATTTTTCTTCTTTATAAGATTTGTGGCTGCATAACCATGTTTTTTCTCTTGGCTGCTTCTCTGCTTGAACGGGCTGGCTGTCCTTTCTAAGAAAGCACTGATTCCTCTCTCTGTTTTGGTATCTTTTCAGCTTGCCAAATTTTGAGGTGAAGTGGAGCCTGCACATTGTAATGGTTTGTTGTAAAAGCAAAATACTGAGACTAACTGTAGCCCTTTTCTGAAGTCTATGAATCATAGACCTACTGGGAAATTAATGGTGTTTCTACTGTATCTTCTAGCAGCCTCATTATTTTTTCTGCCTTAATTGTTTCACATTTGCTTTCATACTTGAAGAACTAAGTAGTGGTAGAAGTTTGCTTTTGCCCTTTTTCTACCATGGAGATGCATTTCAGAGTGGTAATTGCTGGCTGGTAAACTGGCAACCTGGTAAATAGTTGAGCAGAGCTAAGAGAAATCAAACTCAAAACTGAGACTATAGTCATGCAACTTGTACAGAAGCTTAATTTTGTGCTCCAAAGTAATATAACCTATTTACAGTATAAAATTGGCAGTGGTTTTGTATGTCTGACAGCATGAGCCTGGTTACTCTGAAAAGTTCTAAGTCTGTAAAACTGGAGGTACTTTCCTTGGAGAAATCTAGTTATTTTATTAACAACTCCAAAGACCTGATAAATGTATATCCTCAAGCTGAGGAGACACTGAATCATCCACTCAGGGACAAATATATCAACCATTATACTCGGCTAGTATGCTCATTCCTTCTGCTGTGTTTGTGTTAAAGAAAAGCTGTGAGCCACACTCAGCTCTTTCAAGGAACAAATGTAGGTTTGTGCACTCGGGATGATTCTGACCCTGAGAAGCGTCAAAAGCGTCTGTGTCCCCGACTTGGAGACAGAAATAGACTTTAATGACTCTGTAGATATAGATGGGTAACTCTTTCCAAGTACTCAACTCTTCAGTTCAGGAGACAGGGAAGGGTTAAGAACTGTGTTACAGAGTTTCTTGCTAGTGATTGGATAAAAATCTTGGATTCTACTGAAGTACAGGAAAGAAAATAAGTATTTAGGTCTTATTTTTAGTTTACTTAGATTTACCTAAACATCATTAAAAATATATCTGGCACAATATAAATTACTTCTGGACTTTTTGAACAGCTGCAGTGTAGATGGAGATATACCTGTTATCACCACTGTTCTTAATTCAAGATGCTCACCCACTCTATCTAAATCTGAAATATGTGTTCTACTGCAATAAACTAAATTATTGGGTTAACTTTTAATATTTTACTCTAAAAGCTTACAAGGTTTTCTTTATTATTTATCAGTTTAATTATTGACACTTACTGGGACATTCTTTACTCTTAGCAGTGATACCTAAAATTACTCAAGTAAATGAAAGCCAAACATGACTGCAAGGAGCTAGAGAAGAACCTTACCCATAATAAACTGGTGCATTTCACCCTCTTGAAGTTTTGATGGCCCTCTACATTGTGGTGCTGAACAAGTCCTACAAGACACAGTTTTTACTTCTTTTTCCTCCTTTGCTTTTCAGTTGTTTACCATGACACAGTGTTTTGTGTTCCCCTGCTGATAAGCTTATTGTCCTAGCTACTGTGATCCATTAAACCATTATGTAAACTTTTATTCTCCTAAATGATGATATTTGATCGAGGTTGGGGTGAGAAAGAACACTCATGGGGACAAACATTTTAAAACAAAATGTGAAGAAGGATTAAGTATTTATGAAACAAATGCACACTAAATCCTTCTGCTCTGTAAAAGGAGTAACTTGTACTTTCACGGAAGATAATCTAATGCTATCTGAATGAATTCAGTTAAGTCAGTAAGCAAACATACACAAGACACTGCAGTGAAAAACAGTAAGTGGAAATGCCTTTGCAAAGTTTGCATGCTTTTTGCTATTTGTCTGTTGCTACTAGTAAAGGGTTAGGCAGGCTGATTGAAAAACCAACTAAGGAGAAACTAATAAAACTCAGGTTCTTTTTTTAGGCTTTTCCCTTGCTTTTTATTTTTGACCCCCTATGATTAAGAAGTATCTGAATGTTTATGTCACTGATGAGAGCCTCTGGAACGCTCATATTTCTGTAGGTTGATCAGTTCTCACATGAGTGTGTCTCTGTGGTTCGGAGTTTAAGACTAGAACTGAGCACTGGAGTACTGACAGCACTGGAAAGCACATGAGACAGTCTGCATCTTTGCCGGCTGAGTAGAATATTTAGGGACACAGCATTCACAGTACACAAAATGATTTGGGGATTAGGTTAGTAAGATGTACTTAAACAATATTTGATTCACTTTAGATGTAATTTCTCTTCCCAAATAGACTGCAAAGGCAGAGTTTTCTGCAGAAAAGAGCATAGTGACATTGTCTGTTAAAATGTGCCTAGATGAAATTCTGGTATGAAGAGTCCTTGCCGATAAATATTGTTTATCTCAGAAAATAGTTTCTGGCATTTGTGCTAGTTTTGGCTGGGGTAGAGTGGATTTTCTTCCCAGTAGCCATTGTGGAGCTATGGTTTGGATTTCTGCTGGAAACAGTGCTGGTAACACAAGAGATGTTTCAGTTACTGCTGAGAAGCACACTGAGTGAAGGCCTTTTCTGCTCCTCACACCACTTCATAATCAGATAGACTGGAGGTGCACAAGAAATTGGGTGAGTACACAGGTGGTACAGCTGACCCCGACTGACCAAAGGGATATCCATTCCATATGACATTATGCTCAGCATATAGCAGTGGGAAAAGAAAAGTGTAGGGGAGGACATGTAGTGTTACAGTGTTTGTCTTCCTAAGTAACCATTACACATGATGGAGCCCTGCTTCTCTGGAGGTGGCTGAACACCTCTCTGCTGATGAGAGGCCATGCGTGCATTCCTTGTTTTGCTTTGCTTGTGTGTGTGTCTTTTGCTTTACCTAGTAAGCTGGTTTTATCTCAGCCCACAAGTTTTCTGTTTTACTCTTCTGATTCTCTTCCTTACCTTAGTGTGGAGGAACAAAGCAAGCATCCATGTGGTGCTTAGTTGCTGACCAGGGTTAAACCACAGCAATCCTTTTTGGTACTCAATGTGGGCTCAAAGGGTTCAAGATAAGGACAAACTGGATTGGAGTATGCTAGATTGAATTTATAGCAGCTATTTCTGTTTAGCTTAATTGACAGACCCCTGTGTTTGCCATAGGGCTTGCTTGCCTAACTGTACATTAGTCTAGAGCTGGGTAGTGGCTGCTTTCTGCTTTTGCTGTTTGCTGTACTGCTGTATTGCTTATCATCTTACTCTTCTGTGCCTGGGAACATTTTGATAACAGCAACAGTGATGTTCTTGGGCTGGCAGGTGGCCAGGGTATTGCTGCTGTTTCTGTGCTGCTCTACCAGACACACTGGAGTTTCAGCCTGAACTCAAGTCAGAGGGACTGACTTGTGGATGAGTATGTGCATGAGCAGGACACACTGAAACTTCTGTGGCTGTAAGTCCACACCAAAGCAGGCACATCTAGAAGTGTCTGTGGCCATGGTTATGTCTATACTACAACATAGCGTTAAGTCCACACTGCAGCAGGTACACCTTGAAGGGCCGGTGGCTCTGTATGAACTCATGCCAGAACACCTCGAAGTGTGTGACCATGAATAAGCTCATGACAGAACAGATACACCCCTGGAGGAACTCAGCCGTGGGTAAGGCCGTGTCAGAGCAATTTTAACTCTGAAAATACTGTGCCTGTGGGTAAGACCATGCTGTGGCAGGTCTATTTTTGAAGGCATTGTGGCACATGGTAAAGGGCACACTGGAAGAGGTGCACATCAAAGTAATGGAGGCTGTGGAAAAGTCTGCTGAAGCAGGTGTACCCCTGAAGAGACCATGGCACAGAGATAAGGCTGCAGTCTCTGGATAAGCCAAAGCAAAAACAGGAGCAAAGAGAGGATTTTGTCCCCTATCCCTCCATGTTGGGGGTGACCAAGCATCTGTATGGTGCTTCATTGCTGGCTGGGTTTGAAAAGGTATTGAAAAAGGTATATTCCTCAGTTAGAAAAATTATTTTTGTTGAAGAAATGTATTAGGTTTGGGGAGTTTGTTTTGTTTCATTTTTCACCTGTCCTTCATCAGCTCCAAAAGAATTCTCGGATCTGTAGTGCAGGACATAAATGCTTTATAGGAATAAAGTTCTGTGTGCTGGACTGAGTCCTGCAATCTGAATGGATCTGAGAGGCTAAACCAAACCAATACTAAAAGCTGTTGAAACACATATTTTGCAAACTCTCCCTCTTTGCCTACAATGATGTAGAACTGTTGTGATATGAAGTATACAACTAAAAACTACATCAGAGTGAAATGGTTACCTAAAGCATGCCTTAATGGATCACAGTTTTTTTAAGCTTGTTGACTGAAACTTTGACTTCTTCAAATAGATGTGTAAAAAGTGTATATATATATATCACCATTCTACCCTAATAATGCTAAGTGACGGTTGTAGCTCCATTACCATGTGGTTTTCTACTGAGCTGCAAGAGGCTGAAATGACCTTTTAAGTCATATAGCCTTCTGTTTTACCCAGTGCTTGTGCTTCTTGAGGTTGATGGCAAGAGAGGTTGCTGAGCAGCACATTTACAGAGCACACAGTACTTAAATATTCTAATTTTAGATCCTTGCATCTACAATATCTAATTCTTGAGCATTCATTTCCTATAATCTAACACACATTTCTTCCTAGACCCATCATTTTATGTGTCAGTTACTTGAGTAAGGGTAGACTTTTTCTTACCTTTGTAATATTTCTGAGTGTAACACCATATCTATTAGACCAAGGATCAACTTATTTCCATTTCAGTTCCAAGGACCGCCCAGACTTTGCCCTGTTCTTTTGTGTCATTCCTGTTCAGATGATTACTTATGGCTTGCATCTTTTACTAATCCTGTGTGTTCCCACACATTATAATTTGAAAGCATTGTTTTCTTCTTCTTTGCTGCAAAGGATTCGCCACTGCAATGCCACTCTTTCACATGTTTTCTCTAAAAGAACTTGCTAGAGAGTTAGGTCAACAACAAGCGTATTTGTTTCATCCATTTTTGTTTGTTAATTTAAATGTACATGTATTACAGTTCCCTAGGTTCCTGGCTGTTAGCCATGTGGCCCAGTTTTGGTTCATTCTGAAACTTACAGTCTGGGAGCAAAGTGGGGAGGATCTGAGTACTGCCATAGCATAACTAATAATACTCATGTTGTCCAGTAAGACTTCTTAATGTTTCTGCAGGAAGAAATGCTTTTGTCACCTCTTTGTTAGGTAGCTGAGGCATGTGATGAACTAATAATAGGAATAGCTGATGATACTTTAAACTGTCCTTCAAGAAAACACAGCCATTGGGAGAATACTATGTAATGAAACGTTAAAAAAATGGTAATCATCAGTTTCTACAAGCATCAGCAGAAGCTCCGTACTGCTCCATGTGTTTTTTTTAAAAAAAAATGTTTATTTCTAACCACATCTTGCTATTCTTACATAGATTTAAATCTTCAATGATTTCTATTTCTTTTATTGTGTATTTTGCTTTTTGGTTTTACTATCTGATATACCTTCCAGAGTACAATGCTACAATGTTATTTAAACTTCAGGGGGGGAAATGTTCTTGGAGAGCTCCTATCTTTTCACTTGGTGTTTCTCTTTTAAATGGCTGTGCAGCAGCAGACTGTTCTGTTGGCAGAAAAGGTTTGATAGTGATTCAGAAACAGACTGAAATAGCCGAAAGTGAGAACAGAGTTTTAAGGTCACAGTAAAGCTGCAAAGCTAGGGCAGAAGGGGAAATATAAGGAAATTCCTATTTCATAATTCCTCAGGCAGGATTTTTTTAAAAATAAGGAAAAAATAAAAATAAGGTAAATTTGTTTTATAATGTGCCTAATTAAAGTGATTTTTGTAAGTAGAGGGCATGTTTTCCACAGCCAAATGACCATGACTGTACTGCAAGCAGGCTATTTTAGACACAGGGCACACAGTGTGACCTGATCTTTGTATTTTTATATTCTAAACTATCATAGGACACACCCAAAAAGGAACAGCATCCACTTCAGAGCTACCCACAGTCCTGGTGCGCCACAGTTCTCTGACATCTGTGGTGACCTGGAAAGAAACCATAGGAGAAAGATGAATAGCAGCTCAGCAGCAGAAGTGAGAGATGGTGGGAAATGGTGATAACCTCTTAATTGCCTTCCAGTAAATCTCCACTTGGCTGTGAGTAGGAGGACTTTATTTAAAACTGACAGCTGCTTTTATATAGGAGAACACCTTTTTTTTTTTTTCCCTGAAGAGCACCTTTTCAAATAATTTTCACTTTTGAGTACAAAGCACCAAGGCAGAATAAGACAGTACTTAAACTAGAGTAATAAGAACTATGGCACAAAATACTTCTAGTATTTGGCGTTGTCTTCTGTCATTGCTGCAAAAACTTGCCTGAACACACTGTTACCTAGTGTGCATTAGAAGAATCTGAAGGAATATTCAAAGAATTCCTACTTTTCTCTTTGGAGGGGTGCTCACAAGGCTCAAGGGCTTGAACAACAATGCTGTTAAGATAGGAATGTGAGTTCGGTCAGCCAAGACTGTCTGAGAGTGCATATGCTACAGCTGAAAGGGAATAATGACCCTCAGCCAGATTAAACAGTAGCCAGGAAGGTACAGAGTGAGTTTTGAAACCAAACGGGTGCCAATTTGGAGAAAGAAAAAAACAACCAAAAAAAAAAAAATCACCAACAAAAAAACTAAGGAGCAAGTAACACTTAGTATCTGTGGGGAGAAGAATGGGAACAGAACATCCAGAACAGAGCAGCCAGAGCACTTGTTTTGAAACTTCTGTATGTTCACTCACTGGCATCACAACCTCTCGCTGGGCCAGGCAGAGCATCTTCCTCCCAATCTTAACTCTACCAGCAGCCTGGTTCCAGTTCAGGCTGTAACAGGGCATGGTGCAACAGGTAGGGATGCACACCTGGGTGTGCTTAAGTGACCTTGCTTTTCGCCCTAGCGTGTGACCAGGTATGGCACAAGTGTCCAAAAACCTGCAGAAGGTATGTGTGAGAGGGGGAATATGTATAAGTGTGGGTAAGTGGGCACACAGCTTAGTGAAGAAAGGTTATTTAGAAATGTATTGGGTGCATATTAGCATTTTGTCTATTGACAGTGCTTATCTGTTGTATTGCCAATATTGAACCCGAATGCCTATTTCATGGCTTGCCAGCTAGTTATGTGCTATTAGTAAATCAATAAACTGGTTTGATTGTGATTTGTTTTAAATTAAGTGGATTCTGCAAATCTTCCCTATCACACCATTATTTTGTAATTGTAGATATTACATAATGTTTTAATTTCATTGAGAGTTGGAGAAGTTCTCTGCCAGAGAGAGGAGAGAACTGTTGACAACAAAACCATAATCTCACTATTAATATAGTGGGGTAAGAACCTTTCATGAAGGATTTTGGGCAAAATAGTGACTGGTTCTAGAATTCTGCAAGCTCTAATGGTATCATTAAACTCAACTGATGTGACAGCAAACAGGCTATTAGAATATGGTGAAATTATAGTGGTCAGAGATGCTATTTAATCAGTGATTAATTTCCTATTACTAGTCATCACTAGTTCCTCAATGGAATACACAAAATGGTTTCCAAAGTCTTGAATAACTTGGTCTGACACCATAACTGACTCTACTTTGCATGGGAGTTTTTGGCAAAATAACTTCCTGAGGTCTCTTCCAACCTGAACTTTACTGTGAAGGATCACAAAGTACAGGGCCTACGTGGTGTATTTTGACTGTCTGGTTGTGCCCCAGGCAATATTTGAATGCTGTCATATCTGTTATTAATACAATAGTTCTACTTCCTTAGGTAAAATCCAGCTACTTGTGGTTGCATCACTACTTGGATTTTTCTTACCAGTTTTTCTGCCTGGCTTAGAGGTCCTGAGGCATAGTTTGCCTATGCAATGCACTCTTCTTTGCTAGAGGATGGAGATGACTAAGTAAGTCAGTAGATAGCTCAAGGAAGAGGTGAGGAAGGAAACAAAGATAAAGTTTCTGATTGTATTTCTATTTGCTTAGGGTAAGTTTAATGAAAGACCTGGAAAGATCACAAACACAGGGATGGAAAGAAGTGGTTCAGAGCTCTCACTTTGCAATTGAAGATGGTTTCTTTGTATAGACCTACATTATGTCTATACAAAGATTATTTGAAAGCTTTACTACTTAAATGAATCTTCTGATTTTCAGCTTCAACTTATTCACAGGAATTTTATACCTGTGTACTCTTGTGTGCCAATGTGATGTTGAACATTGCCTATATTCCCCGACAGCAGTCAGGAAATTTATGGTGAATTTTCAATTCAGTTCCAGTTTTGTTTTAGCTGTAACTGAAAGTACCTTTGACTGTGCTTCAAACCCATAATGATTTGGCCAGTGATTGATAAAACCTGAACCACTTAGAGCTTTATGATATCCAAAGATACCACACAGCACTGGTGAAATTACAGAACCTGTGCCTGCAGCATGGATTTTTACAGCTGATTGTTTTGAACCAATCTGGAATCTGAGTACTTCCCAGCACTCTGCCTCAGTGTTTTCCTGCTCTCTGAGCAAGAGAAGGGAGGAAGGCAAGAAAGAGATGTTATGCTACCTGGAAGAGTTCTTGTTAGAGAAACAGCTGAACACCAGTTTTTGTAGACTTACAGATTCATAGAATGATTCAAGTTGGAGGGGACCATCTGGTTCCAACTCCTCTGCCATGGGCAGGGACACCTTCTACTAGCCCAGGTTGCTCCAGGCTTCATCCATCCTGGCCTTGAAAACCTCCGGGGAGGGGGCATCCACAACCTTCCTGGGCAACCTGTTCCGGTGTCTTACTATCCTCACTGTAAAGATTTTTTTTCCTGATACCTAGTCTAAATCTACCCTTCTCAAGCTTAAAGCTGTCCCCTCTTGTCCTATCACTACAAACACATGTAAAAAGTCCCTTCCTGGCTGTCCTGTAGGCCCTCTTCAGGTACCAGAAGGTCTCCATAAGATCTCTCCAGAATCTTATCTTCGCCAGACTGCACAGCCCCAACTCTCACAACCTGTCTCCACAGGGGAGGTGCTCTGACTAGTTTTGTGTCCCTCCTCTGGACCTTGTCCAGCAGTTCCATGTCCCTCCTGTGCTGAGGGCACTAGATCTGGATGCAGTACTCCAGAGGGGTTCTCACAAGGGCAGAGGGCAAGAGTCATCTCCCTCATTCTGCATCTCTTGATGCAGCCTAGTGCATGATTTGCACATTGCCAGCTCATGTTGAATCTTTCATCAGCTGACACCCCCAAGTCCTCCTTGAGACTGCTCTGGAGCCACTCCTCACCCAGCCTGTATTTCTGCTTGGGATTGCCCCGAACCAGGTGCAGGACCTTGCCCTTGGCCTTATTGAACCTCATGAGGTTGACTTAGACCTACTTCCCAACCTGTGCAAGTCCCTCTGGGTGGCATCGCTTCCCTGCAGAGTGTCAGCCTTACCACATAGCTTGGTCTCATCTCAAACCTGCTGAGGGGGCACTCAATGCATAGGTCATTATCTTCCAATTCATTCACATCAACTTAGCATTTCTCGTGTGGTACTGAAAAAAAAGCTTCAAAATGGCCTAACTTTCTTTAATCAAACATTTCATCAATTATATTTCCTTTGGTCTGAGTAGCTGGCTCTCTTACACAAGAACCAGAGGGTTAGTAAGACAGATGTAGTTTTTGTATTTGTCTTTATTTCAGTTGTTTCCCACACACATCTGGAATTATATGTGTATAGTGGAGAGGTTAATTTTTGCACAACTGTAATGTGGATTTCTGCTTTTTAGCTAGGCATGTAAGACACAATAAATCACAAAATAATTTCTTTTTACAACTTCTTTGGGATGCCAAAAGAAATAAGCTTATCTACATATGGGAGAGATTAATAGAGAAAAAAAATGAAAAAAAACAGACAGACCACAGGGGAGAACTGTGGCAACCAAAGTTGCCAGATGCTTATTTGTATATTCATTGAGAGAAGTTTGGAGAGGAAAAAAAAATAAACACTTGTGTGATGCAAGAGGATTAGGGGAAGTGACTACTGAAATCAGAGTATAAATGCTCTGCAAGGTCAGTCCCTGGAGCAGTTAGTGAGTAAAGGAGGAGCAGAAATAACGCAGAGTAATCGGAAAAAGGAGGGTACGGTACTGAATGCGTGTGCTGGGTTTCTGAAATGCTAAGATGTTGTTCCTGGGCTACACAGCTCTGCTGTTATGTTGGATGCATTGTGCTGCACAAAGAGGTAAGTTCTAATGTGAAGAGAAAACCAAACCCTTTCTTAAAGTGCATGTGAAGTCAGTAACTAAAGCAATATATAGATTAAATGTTTGCATTGTAGCCTGTTTTAATGAACTTCTGCCAATGACAAAGCTTGAGATTTCTTCTGGCAGTATTTGGCACCTTCAGTATTTAGTATCCTCTCATAGGTATTATTTCATCTGTTTATTTGGGTATGTGCTGATGGTTATTAATCTCTCGCACAACTTCTTTAATGGTTGCTATCAAAATAAACTAGAGCCAGACAGTTCATCAAGGATGTTTGTTAATTATTTGAACACCTAAAACCTGTAAACAGCTGGGAGATTAAAATAGGAAACATTCAATGAATGTACACTTCTTTCTGTATGGAATAACCTGTGAGATCATTGGCGAGGCAAGAATGATTACTAAATGGTCTGAAAGGCTTCCACAGTATCTGCTGACTAACAGACTTGTTTTAATCCATTAAATGAGATAAATATATGCAGGTATACTTTTGTACGTGTTTAAAGATGTAGCCAGTGTTCTGGGTGTTTTCTCAGAAGCCTCTGATATTTTCGGTGCAATTTATTTTTCTTGTTATTGTGTTTCCATTGTTTAATGTATTTGTAGTAATTTAATTCCTTAATTTTTTGTCTGGTTTTCTTTCTGTGGCCTGTTGTGGAAGTGCTGCTATGTGATTTTGAGCTAATGCAATGTGTCTTTACTTGGTTGCGATTGATTTTAATTTTAGGTGAAGATCATGAAGCTTCTTATTAATTAAATCAATCCAGTGGATTTTACCATGAAAAATTAGGACTTGAATGAAATGCATTACCTTTTTAATATATACTTATAATAAACACTGCTCCAAAACAACTAATTTATTTGCATACAAGTCCGAAAAAAGTCCTGGAATTTGAAAATAAAGTTTACCTGAATTTGCACTTCCTTTTCACAATGCTTTACTTGGATGAGAAAGATTGCACAGGAATGTGAATGTAGCAATGTTTGATTTATCCAGATCAACTATTACTGTAAGTCAGGCAGGATTCCTGGTTAAAGCTTTTTATTGAAAGTCTGCGTGAGTTAGTTGAGAGATGAGTGTTTGCATGGGGGCATCTGAAAGCACTGATTTTGATAAAGTCTAATGAAAAATATGGAGTATTTAAAAAAATCTTTTTGCCACCATTACAAAGAACTTTTTTGGGGGGTGAAGTGTGGGGTTAGGAGTGGGGTGTTAAAGGAGATATTTTGAATATATTTAAAAGACATAATGAGCTAGAGAAGTCTTGTTATTTTTGCAAAAACCTTAAAAAGTGAATGTATCCCATGCTTAGTAGGGAAACCAGTCCCTACTACCTTCTTTGATAGTAGGATACTACCCTCTAGTGGGCAGAAGTAGTAGGGCAGGAGAAGAGGAACATACAGTACTAGTTGGAAAAAATGTGAAGGTGTTGAATATATTCTTCTTTAGTGCCTCAACAGTATCGTCAGAGATTCTTGTAACAAAAAAATGTTAAACAATGACCTAAAATTCTGCATCTAATTTGGTAGCTACTTCACCATTTAGTCTTTCATTAAGAGCTTTGAAATGCTTGTTTCTTTCTTCTTTAGCATGTTTTTTCTCATTCTCAACCTGCTGAAGGATTACTTAATAAAATTACTTCAGACTTATCTCTAGTAATTCCTATGAACTTGGCTATACATTTCAGGGAACGCTGAAGAACATTAATTCAAGAAGTACTGTATAACATTAAGATAATGAGAAACATCAGACAACACAATCCACCCCTCATACTGAATTAAAATGCTTTCAATGTAGCAGAGATCTAAGCGAATACTGAGTATTAATTAAATAATTTAATAAGTAATTTGTCATAAGAGGTAATCTCAGGGACAAGTGGAAGTAAATTTTGGAATATCAGGTGATCTCAGCCTGGAGAGAAAGTTTAGGCAATGTAAAGGTGAGGGTAGATTTGACAGATCTTGATCAAGTGACACATGAACCTAATATCAAGGACAGAGGTGGCTGAAAATAATTAGGAAACTTTACAGAGTGCACACAGTTGCAGAGTTGGTCATGGGAGGGCAGGCATGGAAGAGCTCCTGCAGATGGAAGGGTAAGGAGTGTCTGTGGTTAGACCCAGGGCACTGATCTCATCTCAATCTTTGCAACTAAAATCTATTCCACAACTCTTGTGTGTGATTTCTTGACATTTGCTTGATTGTGCTTATGTCGTTCCAAATGTCTATTCAGATTCGTACAAAATGTGGTAGTTTCCTGTTTTGTGGTAATGAAGTGCTTGCTTGATCACAAGTGTCCCTAGGATTTCTTGCTACATTTTCTGGTATAAAACATTTTTTGCATTTGCAGCATGTACTACACTCACCAATATTTTTATTAATGATATTTAGCTTGTAAAGATCCTCCTCCTAGGAGGGTTAAAGAATTCCCTATTGAAACATGGGACAAACCTCCTTACCCACATGGCACTCAAGTAACATACAGATGTCGACCTGGATATATAAAAATTGGACGAATTGTGTTTCAGTGTACTGATGGAACATGGAAGCAACAGCTCACAGGGGCAGAATGCAAAAGTAAGTATCCAGGTCTTTGACCTGACAACTTCTTCCTTGCCTGTGATGTCAAGGTGAAATTGTCATTGTATCTTTAGCTGTAGCTTGCTAATTTCAGCATCCTTCCTAAGAAGTATGTATGCATAAGAAAACATTTTTTTACAGTTCCTTTCATTCAGATCACAGGAGTTATTCTTTTTCTTGACAGAAGATCTTGGAATCATAAAATCATAGAATCGCACAATTGTTTCAGTTGGAAAAGACCTCTAAGATCAAGTCCTACCGTGAAAATCTTACTCTATACCAGCCTTATATTACAAAGTTAAACTAATTTACTAAGAAGATCACTGAAGCCTACCATCAAAATCTTACTCTAGGCCAGCCTTATGTTACTAAGTTAATTTACAAAGAAGTTATTAGGAGCTTGCATTCAACATTTTTTTAAAAAGTCTCATGCAGATGAACTTTACAGTCTAAACATAATAAAGCACTTAACATAGTTAGCGAATGCAAATCCAGAGGCAGTATATTTTTTTCAGTTTATTCAGCTATTCTATGAAAGCCACCATTTCTTAGAAGTGGAAAATTATTTTTCCCAGGGTTCTTTTTAATCTGTGAAGGAAATGTAATGGATTGCGATGGAAGCTGATGTTTGTTATCTTTAGTATACTGTGCTAAGGGTTTAGAAGTGAGATAAGTTAGAATTCATTAGTGAAGAAATTGAAGTTTATCATTGTTAGCAGATGCTTCTTTTCTGTATTAAATGAGTTTTAGACACAATAACATTTTTGACACAAACTTTTTTTTTTATTAACATACCTAACATGGAAAATTTTTGCTAGTAGAATATACAGTCATCATCTCAGTGTTTATATGCATTTGTGTACTCGGAGAACACACATCTTTTAAACAATGTAAAACTTGTTGGTTTTTAGTAACAAATTTCAGTAAATACAGCAACCCAGGGAGTGGATGCTGACACTGGCAAGGTGCAGGTGAGAGGACAGAAGGGATGGTGTGCCACTGGTTAAGTGATCATGTTCCCTTTTCAAGACAGGCCTAACTAGGCAGCAGAATTGATCATGAGGTTGGTTGGTTTCTATGGATCTGTGGTGGTTTGGGGACCTAGGTTCCCTTAAGAAGACCAGAGACAGAGTCTCAAGGTCTCTTTCTGGTCATCCCAGGGTATCATAATATTGTTGTTCTGTTCTGCTTTCTGGTGTCATAGCTTATTTAAAGCAGTGCCTAGCTGATATGGCTCTCTTCTGCTTCCTGCTTCTCTCCCCTTGACTCCTCTCTCTGGGAAGGGCATGCACTCATGGTCTGTGTAGGGCAAGATGGCTCCCAGCTGGCAGGGAGTTTTGAGCTGTGTCATGCAGCCTGCTGAATGCTGCTTGTAGGCCTGAGGTGGGGAGGGCAGTTCTGGCCTACTATTAAGTCTGCTGAGGTTGCATGGGGTGGAGGATTCTAGAAGGTTTTAGTCCGATAGACTTAGCTGAGTTTGTGAATGTATTCATTCTACCCAAGTGCCTTCTGTACATGCGTACTTGTAAGTAGAATCTCCTTTTAAACTTACAACCAGTGTGCAGCATTTTCATTTTTACTCCCTAAAAGGAGTAAATAGAATTTCTGCCCTCCAGTCCTGAGTAGCTCATGGCCCTAAACTGGGACAGAACTACGCTGGAGCAGGTTTAGAGACTGTTCAAACAGCTCTTTTTTGGAAAAAAACAAGCATGTTGATATGGTCCAAGAAATAAAATTGCCTAGATTGACAAGGACTAGCAAAAACTTCTTTTGAGAAGGTCTGGTAAGTTTTAGCTGTGCAGCTGGTTTCACAGACTATCTTATACCAGTAAACGTGCATCGTTGAGGGGGGTCATGTGTTCATGGTGTTTGCAGTTTTGTGGAGATCCAGAGCAAATAGTTAGAGCCAGACAGCAAGAGCAGTCCTACGGGAACTTTGAGCAGAAAGGACAGAGCACAAAAAGACTCCTGTGACCTTAGATCGTCTCTCTCTTTACTTAGCACAATCCCATCAGATTGAGGAAATTTCATTTCCAATCATGAATAGATTCTGTAGTGGAAGCTTTGATCAGTTTATGTCACAAGTCATATGAAAAGCTGCAATTAAATTTGTCTTAATACTTGAGATGACCTTAGCCTTTTGTTACTTTTTTTTTTTTTTTTTTTTTTTTTTTTTTTGATTCACCAGATCCTTACTGAAATATGTTCTCATTAAGGACAGCACTTTAAAAAAAAATGGGAGGGGAGGCAATACTAATGCTCAAATAATACTGAGGGGTTTTGTTTTGTTTTTTTTTTTTTAGGTTTTGAAAGTCTCATAATTGCTAGTCCTCTTTTTTTTGTTTTTTTCTTTTCTTTTCTTTTCTTTTTTTTTTTTAATCACCAGATAAGCCATGCGGACATCCTGGAGATATTGAGTTTGGTTCCTTTGAGCTTACCAGTGGAAGTGAATTTGTATTTGGTGCCAGAGTTGAATACAGATGTCATGATGGGTAATACTTAATTAATTCAATAGATAGAAGTTAACGCGAGGTGTTAATGTTAAAAGGACTGTCAATTATAGGTCTGTTAATACCTAGTTGTTGTTTAATTTTAAATTGTCCAATTGCAGTAATACTGAATGTTACTCTTTATGTTCAGTGAGACAACTCATAACTGAACTCACACACCTGAAACTGTCACCCAAAGTATGTGAAATATATAAGCTGCAGCTAACTTGAAATCATGGCGTCTTTACCAGAAAACAAAATTAGTAATCTGTCTGTAAAGCTTCCTCATGAGTCCACCATTAAGTCAATCCAGCTGGAAATGTAGCTTTGTATGCTGGAATCACAAGCTCTCATTAAGCAGTCATGATGCTATTATGTTAATAAAGTCATTAGTCCATTCAACTGTCTTCTATTTAGAATCGCAACTCACCAGTCTTGCTTAAATATTTTTTTATGAAGTAAAATGTATTGTAAAGATGTGTGAAGAAAAACATTTCTGGTAGAGTCACTAACATGTCCTCTCTCTTCCTCCTCTATTAATCTTCTATGAAAACTGTAGCGAGGCAAATACATAGTATTGTGTTTAGTTAAGTATGCCTAATACTGGATTCTTTCCTCTTGAAATGCAAATCAACCATAAACACAGTTCAGTGGTTTAGCCAGGCTTTTGCATTCGTTGTATAGCTGAAATCTCATCTGAATTCCACAAAAAAAGCACTCCAAAATCAGTATTCTCCTTACTCCCTTAAATTCAGACAGTTCTTCACTGTCATTTCAGACTAGTACTTCCTCTGACTACGTTTCAGACAAAGCCATGGCGTTGTAGCCATGTTGCCCTCAAACCTAATACTAGCTCGTCAAAGCATGATGTACGTATGGTTTGGATTAAGTTCTGTTATGATGCTGTCACATGGGTTTCAGTCATACTAGATCTTATGCAACCGGACTTTTACTCTGCTTGATATTGATAGTGTAAGTACCATCACAAGGTTACTGGTTATGTAACCAAAGCTTGCTATCTCTGTAATGAAGAAGTCATATTACAGAGTACTTGCTACTTTCTGATTCTTTTTTTAATTTTTTTTACCATATACAGATAAAAGAAATAAAATAGGGAAGATGCAGACCAAAAAAACCTACTTGGTTCAGTCACGATTTGGTTAATCTGTGCCAGAACATATGAAACCTGCTTCCTTTGCTTCAAAAACAGCAGCGCTGCTGTTTCTTTCACAAAATGACTCTGCATTTTAGCATTGTTTCCTTTTTATTTGATAAGGTACTGGATGCTCAGCCAAAAAAATTACCGTGAGTGTCAGGCTGATGGATGGAGCAATGATGTCCCTCACTGTGAAGGTAAATGGAGCTTGACATTCAATTCTTTATCAATTTGTCGTTTTATCTGTCGGACACTATCTAAAACTAGTATGTGATCTCTCTGCTACCATGTTTAAATTCATGTTATGCAGCAGTGAAACTCTTACAATGACTGCTCAGCCGTTATACTCCAGTAAGCATTCAAGCACTACTTAAAAAGCATTCACCTTCAGACTGTTTCAAAGCTCTGCCTCACCTAAGGGCCCTGATAGAGTAGATGTCTCCGAAACATGGGTACAAAAAACAGATGGGATGAGGTGTTATGGATGTTTGTGAAAGCATGCATATTTTTTCTAGTTTTCTCCTCCAATTCTCGTCCAATCCTCCAATATCCTAGCTATTAAGATTTTGGTTTAAGTAGTTCTCCCTTCTAGCATACTGTGGAAGAACTTCAATAAGTAAGAATGAGAGCAAGAGAGACAGATCTCCAGACATAAAACTGATGGCTCAGATGTTTGCCTGATTTTTGGAACCATTTTCACCAGTTTCAAACCTGTATGATTATGGAAGTAAGTTTCCTTTCTTCTGAAAGATAATTTTAACTGGTAGTACTTTGACATATATATTCAGCAGTGAAAATTCTCTTTAGATTAAGCATCTAATGTCAGGAAAGTGGCTCTAAGTAAAGAATCACAAAAGTAGGTATCTTGTTTGTTATTTTCTAGAGTTTGTCATCAGTGTTTTGACATTTGCTTGTTCTCAGATGTTTCACATTTCATTTACTGGATTTTGAGTGTCCTTAATTTTAGGCATACAAGTCTCTGCACAATACAGAGCAATGGTTTCCAACATCTTTTGGCACGTCACCAAGATACTGCAAAGTCCTCATAAGATTTTTCTTTCATGATTGAGAAGTTTCCATTAGGACAAAATATGATTATATATTGAAGTATTTGTTTGATTCCTCACTAATAAGACAGCAATGACATAGAATCTGAGCTCACAGAAAAGATAGATGAGTTATAAGGTGGAGGATGTTATCAGAGAGAGGAGGGAACTTTGGCAGGGAAAACTCCTGCCACTTTTGTATGTGCCCAGCAGTAACTATATGAACAGGTAGGAATGAGCTTTTATAGTAATTTCTCCCATAATAAGAAATATCTGATGGCATATGTTAATTCTTCTTTTTTTTTTTTTCCTGCACTTAAAAAGGCAGGACATAAAAGAAGTCTAAATTCATGCCTGACATTGTGTTTGTTTACTTTAGTAATATAATTGTTCTGATATCTGTTATGGAGGGGTAATTAATGGGAGATTATTTTTAAATATTATCATTGTTTATTGATATTCAGTATTCATAACTCTTGCCACCCCGACCACTAATTTTAATAATACTCAGTTCTTTACACGGTCATGGAAACTTTATATAGATAATAACAGGATCTAGAAATAACTAGTAATAATATAACATTAATTGAACTCAATTGAACTGGAAGAGAAGGTTCCTGCAGTCAATACACTGCTTGCGGTCAGTATACCACTTGACCACTAGATGGACTCAAGGAGCTCCTTTCTGCTTATGGCAGAAGGGAATGGTGAGTTACAAGAGGCTTTAAGTATTTACTCACAAAATATCTCCTGAATCACAGGGTCAGCTACAGCTTCAGAAAATACCCAAATGCTTTCAGGGAATTCTGTTACTGTCTTGTCATCCGTTGAGGCTTCTGATTCTTCCCAGGCTTCAAGGTGCTGGGGAAAGGAGGCAGACAATCTCTGACCTGGTCCTGATCTCTCTGGATGATCTGTGTATCTCCAGGTCTTCCTGTCTTGACAGGAGGCTTTCAGGTGTAGGCAGGATGTCTTGCAATGTGCAGTCTCAGCACAATGTCACACTGCCTATGAAGGCCAGTTGCATGGAGGCATTTAGAGCCTGTTCCTGGTAAACTGGACGCAGACAGTTTCCAGGCAGTTTAGTATACAATAAGGCAGTAGCAAGCAGGCAAGCATGAATACAATAGCAGAGCATGTTGTGTCACCTGCTCATCTCCTTTTATTAGTACACCTTGAGACTAATGGGCCTTTGGACACAGAATAGCCAATCAGAATAGCAATTAACCAAGCTTGACCATATTAGATGAAGCCATAGACTTGCTTTACCCTTTTTAGGGCAGAACACAGGCCTTGCATGAGGCACACACAAGTGTGTGTGTACCTTGTTTACTACAGGATGCAAACAAGTGAGCCAGAGTCCTCAGATTCAGTAGCTCCAGGTTCTTTGTCCTGTTTTCCATGGTTGCTTCTCCCCAAAACAGAAGGAGGGAGAGCAGAAAAACATGCCTGGGCAAGCTAGTACATGTATAAGCCTATTTTGGCCTGCTTAGGCCTACCATGACAATATCCTTAAGAAGGGTTTTTAATTAGTAACTGAACTGTTGCAGTCAGTCTGTGACACAGCACTTTTCCAGCTAGTTTTCTATGGCAAATTCACTTTGGCATAGCTCTTTTGACAAAATTTAATGGCCATATGTGTCAGCTAAGGATCATCTAACCATCCATAGAATTCATACAATGATACAGGCTGGGAGAGACCTTAGGAGGCCATATATTTCAATGGATGCTCTATCCTTAACATTCTAGGGCAGAGAAGAGGATGATGAGAGCTTGCCTACAAACTTCCCTCTATGTCAGTCTGCTTGGGGTTTTCTATTACATCTGCTGCAAATGTTATCTGAATATATATAGCAAGAATGTTTTTAAACTAAGGAAAATACAGTGAGTTTTCTGTATTTAAACCTCTTTTTTGTGCATCACTTTATCTTACAGAATAGACCTCACAATGGTTATTTTCTTTTTACTTTAATTTTTCCAGTGGCAAAGTGCTTACCTCTAGAAGCACCAGCAAATGGAAGAATAATTACAACCGGTGCATTTGAGCTAGACCGAGAATATTCCTTTGGCCAAGTTGTAAATTTTGAATGTAATGCAGAATACAAGCTTGTTGGAAATAAAGAATTAATTTGCTCTTCTAATGGACAATGGAATAGTGATGTGCCTCAGTGCCAAGGTAAAAAAAAAGGACTTTATTTATCTGTAGTCAAGAAGCCATATTCTAGCAGACTTCAAAAGACTTATTACCATATGGAAATTACAAAATTTTCACTTTATTCACATACAGTTTCTCTGTAAACAATTTCCATTGCTTGTATGAAAAAGTAGGATAAGAAAGAAATTGGAGAATATTGGATAATAGTATAGTCATAATGGACCATCTGTTTGTTCCAGATTTACATTACAAGCTGTAAATTTTGCCAGGCAGCAGTTGATTTCTTTGAAACTAGCTTTGGTGTGTCTGCATAAGATTCAGTCACTTCAATGTTGATCTAACTGAAGGTAGTCACAATTTTAAATCTATGCATACCAAGTTTAAGAAACAGGTATGATTTTACTTCATTCATTTTTTTAGGGTACATAAAATACAAAGAAATCATGATAGATTTTTCTTTCTTCAGACAAATGTGTTTTGACAAGTTAGAAGGTTATTTCATGTTTTGTTTTTACAGAACCACAGAATCCCTGAATAGGTTGAAAGGGACTTCGGAAGGTCCCTCAAAGCAGTCAGCTGGGGCAAGTTGCTCAAGGTCCAGTCAATTTTTTAATATCTGCAAGGATATAGACTCAACAGCCTCTTAGGCTAACTCTTTCCACTGTTTAACCACTCTTGAGCAAAAAATGTTTTTTCTTAAAGCAGTATTTCTTATATTTCAATTAGTGCCCTTTGCTTTTCATCACTGAGTGCCAATGAGCAGGGTCTGGGTCTATCAAATTTACTTCAACCTGCCCTGCCATAGTCAGGAATTCTTACATATAAGATCCTCTCTCCCCTGCAGGCCCTCTTTTCTGTAGGCTGTCTTAAGTTTTTCTTTAATCTCACATTTTTTCCAATTTCTTAATTACCTTCGTGTCGCTTCACTGGACCTGCTCCAGTACATCCATATCTTTGTTGTACTGGGGAGCACAGACCTGGACACAGTGCTCCAGATGTCATTTTGCCAATGCTGAATGGAAAGAAAGGATCACCTCTTCTGACCAATTGACAGCACTCTTCCCAGTGGAGCCCAGAATGTGTGTTCTTTGTTTGCTGCAAAGACACATTACTTGCCTCTGTTCAACTTGACTTGACTTGTCCATCAGAACTACCAATTTTTTTTTCTGCAAAGCTACTTTTCAGACAGTTGACCACATACTACCCCACTCACAGTTTGTACTGGTGGGTGGAGCTATTCTTCCCGTTTTGCAAATTTTGTACGATTGGATTGTAGGGTGAATCCCAGGAAGCTTATGGTAATGTTCACTGTTAAACATTCAGTCCATTAAGTTTCCTAGATTATTTATGTTATCTGATTGGTAAGTATATGTTTAGAAGGGCAGAGTATGCATGTCAGGATGGTGGTGCCTCTGAGCTGTATTTCACCCTTTCATACAGCAAAGGAATCCAAGAGAGCTTCTTGGTGGCCTAGGAAAGAAAGCCTTGAATATTTTCTGGGTTTATTAATACAGTTTTTGGAAACTGCAAGATCTCAGTGGTTTTATTTGGTTCGGCAAGGAACTGGGAATGCTGAGCTTCTTTTATATGTGGTTAAGCATTCTAGTGTCAGTTTCTCAGACAGTTTGATTCCTTTCTCCTGTTGAAGCCATGATTGTCTGTTGACTCCAAAAGAGCTTTACTTTTTCTGGAAATTAGAAGGAAATGGAAACTGGAAAACCTTGAATTTCAGCTAGCCTTGTTGCTTATTTTAGAATGTCTCCTGCCTTTTATGCTGATTCTGAGATCCGCTAAAATCCAAAGGAAAGTCCTAAACTCTGTCTCGTCTACCAGTTTGCTATTGATGCTGTGCTATACCACACTTTCTACCTGGCACCCACAATCAGGTCATTGAATAGTTCTCAACTAAATTTCAAACAGTTTCCAAATACAAATATTTTGTAATTATCAAATAGAAAACCTGAACAAACAAAAAAACTCTAAATTTTATTCTAGTAGGCATTTATTCTTAGCAAATATAAATAAACAAAAAAATCTGGATGATCTGTTTTTCTCAATTGCAGAGGTTCACTGTAATGTGCCAGAAATCCCAAATGGATATTTACGTTCAACAAAGCAAATTTACAAGAAATCTGAAAAGCTGCAGTTTGCCTGCGAAGAAGGATACAAACAGGGTGAAAGAGCAGATGTACGATGCACTGAATCAGGATGGAGTCCAACCCCATATTGCATTGGTGAGCCTTACCTAACGATATTTTGCACATTTGTTGTGTTTGGAATGACATTTCAAAGATCAGATAATGACAAAAGTTAGTTTATTTGTAACGAAAGAAAGCCTTCCACATCTGACTAATGCGCCATGAAGATCTGGAAGGATTAAGTGTTAAAGCACCAAACAATTGAGTAAGAGTTATCCACAGAGAACAGAAGCAAAAACAGTTAATCTTTTGTTACTTGAGTGTACTTAAATATGCCCATGAAGCAACAGTTGCTCGGATATACTGCATAAAAGAGACCAATGCTAAAATGCCATCTATATATGAGCTAGCTGCCTGGACCCCTATCACAGTCAGTATAATCAATTTAGTCAAGAGACACTCTACAAAGACAGTGTTCTCTCACCATAGAATGATACCTACACTTTGTCAACCTTTGAAGTCCACTGAGCATACTGACTGGGTTTCTGTTGGTTTCAATGGAAGCAGAAGGAATTGGCACAGGTATAAGCACTGGTAAAGGCATGTGTGATTGTTCCTGCACTCCACAGCATTTGCTAAGCTTTGCAGTCTTGATGATTGTCAGTTACAGAAAACATTCAAATAGTGAAGCTCAGTTGTGTCCTGCACTTTTTTTTTTCCCTCCCCATGCATGCACTGATATTGCTGCTGTTGAATTCTGTTTCAAGAGAAAAAATGTGAATACCTAACTATAGAAAATGGTGAGTTAAGCAGGACGCCTGAGTACTTTCCAATGGTGGATGGGCAGGACGTTTATTACCGCTGCTTGCAAGGTTATGTAGCCCCAAATGGACAGCGTTGGTTTCAATTGGTCTGTTCTGCAGCGGGCTGGTCTGCAGTGCCAAAGTGCCTCAGTAAGTACATTTCCATTATATGTTCAATTCTGTTATAATTATCAAAGGTCTGTGCAGCAGAAATTGTGCCAGTGGAGCACCAGATGGAACAACCAAAAATTTATTCAAGTAGAACTGCTGTAGCTGACCCCTATAGCTGCACCCGGACTGCCATATTGTCTGCAGAGCTCAAACTTCCAGCTGCAAAGTGATACCCTGAAGTGAGTAAGGCTGAAATTATGCTTTAGGAGTTTGAAGAGTCTTTACTCCTACAGCTAGGCATGAAATTGAGTAAGACCTAGGAAATGTTCCTTTTATCCAGCTTCTGTTTCACACACATGCACCTGCTTTCATCTAGACACAGCTGCACAGACAGGGAATTTCTGCACTATCTCTATTCTTCCTTCTGTGACTTGGGCACTTTATCTAGAGGTTCCTGCCTGAGATCTATTGCCCAGTCCCTTTGGACAATACTGGGACCTGAGAAGGTGGCACACTATTGCAGTCAGCTGAAACTGAGCATGGCATCAGCAAGAGATCCAGATACACTTAAGTCATTGAACTATAGGAAATACACTTAAGGCCCACCTCTCCTAACACAAATCTTCAGTTGTGGCAAAGATGCTGCCTACTAGAGACTTGGAAGTGGATTGCAAAAGGTCAATGACCTTTCCCTGTTGCCCTCAGTGGAGGAGTGCTCAGTGCAAGAAATGAGTGGAGTCCTGCCAAGAGAAAAGGACCAGTTACTGATGCATCAGAGCTATAGCAGTCCTTCCTTGTGTCTTGGAAGGGCAGGATGTTGTGCAGCCAGTGTGCCCAGGTGCTGTGAAAATCTGTAGATATGCTTTGAGAGGCTGATAAATTTGCACGAAAGTGAAAAAAATCTGCTGTAGCAAATGCTGAAAATCACCCAGGGCAGACATCAGCCTTTTAGAGGCCAAACCAGAGCTACTGTACGTGATGCTAGAGGCACCAAAGTTATCCAGACTTGCTTATGAACACAGTGGAAGTGATATTGCTCACTGGATCACTTCTTAGACTTCCTTCATCTCAGGGCAGTGAAACAAAAGATGCTTTCTTTCAGGTTTGAACACAAATGTCTTTTGGGAATAGGAGGCTATGGAAAGATGCTTGGAGGCCTGTTTCTTAGTGACTCTCTTCCTAAGAGTTAATTTACTCCAGTTCTTGCTGTCCAAATTGCTGTGGTAAATGTATTTATCTTCCTTCTTCAGAGCAATGTTCTGCCGGATATCTGCAAAACGGTGCTTTTATACGTAGACAGAACAATGTGTACAAGGAAGGTGAAAGTACTGCATATGTCTGCAACACTGGCTATTCTGCTGAACATGAGAATGGGGAGGTCACCTGCACAAAGAATGGCTGGTTACCTCGCCCAAAGTGTATCCGTAAAAGTGAGTGTGTTTGTGTTTTTTGAGCTTTGTACCTAGACCCAGTATATTTAAAATCATCACGTCACTTACACCAATCCACCACCATTTAGTAGCTCCAAGTCTAGATGCTCTACAACTGAAACACAATGCTGGCACTCTCTCAGCCGTCTCATGCAGCTCCCACATCCCTCTGAGCTGCGGAGGTCAGTCACTATACCACCATGCTGAATGTAACATGAATGTAACACTGTCATCCACACATGGCAGACCTAGAATATGAGCTTGGGACGAGAGTTTTCAGTAGTGAAATCTTGTTATTGCATAGCTGTGCTCTAATATCACAAATAGTAATTGTTGCCCTTGCCTAGCCTATCTGCAGTTTGTCTCCTTTCAGCCTCTCACAGTGCCACTTGATCCCAGTTTCCGTTGCTTCCTTTCCAGTTGGCACCACACTAGAAAGGGAAGGGAATAGGAAAGTTAGCTCTCCTAACTCTCTTCTGCTTTTGTCCCTGACTTGCGCTAAGCCCGAAAGTGCTACAATGTCTCACAGAAACTTTAAATACTTTGGATGATAATTTCATGGACAAAAGGAATAATTCAGCCTAACTTTTCTTGGATGCTACAAGTATATGCTTGTTAAGAAATGGTTCCTCTGATGGTCATCAACCCACCCACTGAGATTTTTACATGACAATGAGCAAGCACAATAAAAATTGATGATTCCTAGTGTTAGGCAATTATGGGCATCACTGGTTTAAACACCAAAACGTTTGGTGTGAAATGTAGACTTTTGAAGCTCTTACACTAAATTGTCATCAACTGTGCTCCAAACATACAAACACATCCTCTGGTTTTCCTCAGATACCTTTCCCCCCTCCACCACTACATCTTTATTTACTTGCCTCTCCAATGCACAAATAGTGCCTTTTGGTTTAGTATGGATTCCTTAGCGTAAAGAAACTCTTTCACAGAAGAATTTATTAATTAGAAATTAGCATACTAGGGGCATGTTCATTCTGAATACAAGACCACAGCATCCAAACATATTCCCATCTGTTTACACTGGCTTAAATAATGTATTCCAAGTGATATGAACTCAATTACAGTACCTGGTCTGTCTTCACTTGTGTTCTGTGTATAAGAGGGAGTCATTTGGTACAAATTTGCTTTAGCCCTGCAGTAGATGTGCTCTGAATGCCTTTTCTTTACTTGCACAATCTGATGATCTCTGACAATGCTGCCCTTGCGATATGGACAGAAAGTCACACCAGATTTGGGAGGCTTTAAAGACTGCTGCAAATCAAACCTCTGTCTAACACTGTGCTACCTGAGGTGGTAACTACGCAATTTGACTTTTCACTTTCCACTTGTAACCCTGGAAGAGAGTTCAATGCAGAAGTGAAAATTCATGTGTGCTTAAAAATGGGCTAAATCCTTCTGATGCTTCATTTGTCCTCCTGTGTGTCTCTTACAAGCATGCAGTTTTGTAGTGGTTCACTTGTCAGAAATTCTGTCCGCCTCTTTCAGAAGCGTGCCGGAATACAAATGTTGGCAATGGTTATTTAATGGTGAGCAAGCAAACAGTTGCTCTACAGGAGATGGTCACTTATCATTGTCATCCTGGCTTTGTGACTCCAGAAGGAGAAGAATGGGGAGAGATACAGTGTCAAGAGAATGGCTGGACTCCACCTCCAAGGTGCATCAGTGAGTAGCATAAAGTCTTCAGAGCTCCCTGTCCTTGCCACTGGGTCAGACATAATGTCCTGTGTACTCAACTAGATGGGTAGAGCTTTCTTACTGGGCAGAGGGAGACTCAAATAGAGGAGTGCTCCCCCAGGAGATTCACCTTTCTGATGCTCCAAGAAATAATGAGAGAAAACATAAAATAATTGAGTGAGGCAGCAAAATATCTGCTGCCTTCAGGGTGAGCCCTCTTTTTAGACCTTTGTAGTGTGAAGAGAGAGTAATTACTGACTCTCTGGTGATTCTTACCTGGTGAAGACTGCATATGCCCCAATTTACTCCCAGTTATGCTGTCTTTCACACAAAGTTTGTAAAGAAGAGCCTGCAAACCAACGGATTCTCCCAAGAACTCTCTTTAAAAGTGACCACACTAGATTAAAAATGGGTTCCTTATTTGGAAAGTTGTTACCATTATGCATGGCAACTGCATAATGTTTTATGCATTATGCATAAAAAATACTATGTGCATTTCTGCCCTGGTGTTAAAAAGTATATTTGTGAAAAATACTGCAGCACTTTTGCCTGAAAAGATCTCCAAACTTTTGTTGTCTTTCTCTTCATAAAAGTTCCTGAACTTAGAAATCTCCTGAGCAGAAGTACAGGATAGCAAAAGAAGAGACTTAATCTTCCAGTGTCATGATATTGATGATCTTTAGCTGGTATTTTACCTTGTCCTTTTATTTCAGGCTGCCTTTACCTAGGAATTCACAGCCTTTTTTTCTCACCCCCTCACAAGTGACCGTGAGGAACGGGAGGACAAACTAGTTTTGCTTTGACCACTAATAATAATTTGTAGCAGAAGGAAAGGAAGTGAATCTAAGGAAGAAATATTTGTGCTAGATACTACTCTTAGACGCACAGTTCTGAAGATGAATGCAACAGCTATTGCATGAATATGCTCCCAGTGATATTCTACATTCATATTCCGGCAATGCAGAATTTTTGATGCTTCACATATACTGAGTAGTGCACAGACTGGCACACACTAAAGCATTACAGAACCGATGCTTCCAAAGGGCAGTGCTTGTGGATCACAAAACGCACTATGCTCTGTTTTGTTCTACAGAATCATGTAAAGCACCTTCTTTGGACATTTTGAATTACCCTGAAAATAAAACTGTGTTTGTCCCTGGTGATACAATTGAGTATGCATGTTCAGAGGGATCTCAAACTGCAAATAAAATGCCAACTGGTACTTCAAGGTGTGGCATAAATGGTGAATGGAGCCCAAAGCCTCAGTGTATCGGTAAATATCCCTGTCTTTGCTAATCAGTGTAACTCTGTATAAGCTTTGTGAAGCTTTTTTCTCTAAGTTTCTTTGATTTTGCTCTCATCAGCAGCATTTCAGGTAATGCTTATAGAGTGTACACTGTATGTTAAAATATTTTGTCTTTGTAGCAATAGAATGTGAAATGCTGACATTGTTCAACGGAGAGTTTTCTCCACGGATGTCTAAATACAACAATGGACATGTTGTGAAATTTACCTGTAGAAGCAATTACGTAAGATGGGGACCTGCCTCTAGTCAATGCTATTACTTTGGATGGTTTCCATCACCACCATTGTGTAAAGGTAATTCTCCTGTTAATTTCGTTGCGGTAAGAAATGGGTCCTGGGTCCTGAAAACTGCTGTGGACACCTTCTGTAAACCACCCTTGCTCCCAAGAACAATTATCCCATCTTTGATTCTAAGAGGGCAGGAACTATTACAGCTAAAATAAGTAAAACAGCCTCCAGGCAGGTAATGACAGGTTTTGACAAAGTAAGCCCGATACAGCTCCATCCTGAGGCCTTGCAAGCTTGGTACAAACTTTGCGGCCTCTTCCTGGCAATAGGCATACAATATGTTACTGGGCATAGGGCTACAACACTGGCTATTAATCCATTTTTGTCTTCCCTACTAGGCTACAGTCAGACATGTCCAACGGTTTTTTTATAGTCCAATATTGCAATGGTGAATAGTTGTACAAGTAAGCAAAAGCACCCACTTGCTGTGCATTACCTTAGGTAGCATACCTCAAACACAGGAGTATGAATGGCAATGGCAGGAGTTTAAAAATGCTTTGTTGAAGCAGTGTCTCAGAACTGAGGTAGAATGGAATATTCAGGCTGGAAATCTGTAACTACAAAAAGTACTTCAGGGTGCTCATTGTGGCAGAGGATGGTCCAACTACGGAACCCAATAAATAGTGGGGTTTTATGAACTGGTTTACTCTGCCCCTGAACATACACATTCTGACACATCTTCCATGAGCAGCACTGATGGTTTAAAAATGCACAGCATGGAGCTTTGCATCTTTTCATTCCTTCATGCAGTAAGAATAGTTTCATAGCACAGGCTTGGAAAGCACAGCCTGGAGTGCAAGGTGGTTCAAATTCAGTTTTTGAGTTTATAACAGTTCTTCCCTCTCCTACATTAAATGCTGGTTGTATGCCCTTATCCCACTTAGATGACATTTTTCTCCTTCAAAAACACTGACTTAGATGCTGCACTCATTGGTGGCTGTGCAAACCATTACCCTTTCCTGTCACTACCACTGCAACAGTGGCAGCCCAACGCTGGAGCTGATATCATCACAGAGAGGTGACAGTGCTGCAGCCCTCTAAATGATGTTACAATGATTTTCAATTCTTGTAATACTAACTGAAAGTGCACATTACACATGTAAGTGTATAATCCAATACAATTTTCACTGATTACTATCAGGGATCCAGGTCAGGGAAAGGAAGGGAAAAGAGAGGAAAGTGATTTAGTAAACTTATTAAAAGATGTACATGTTCCAACAGTGTTGAAATTTGTTACCATTAATGGGAGTAGGTTTGACTCACCAAGTATTTTAGTATTCTTCCAACTATTCGTATGTGACCCCATTATTATTGTCAAATACTTCTGCTCTTTTTAACAGAAAACGAAATGCCATGTGGATCACCTTCCTCTATTCCCAATGTTCACTGTCAGCGAGACCAGGCCCAGTTTTCCCATGGAGATGAAATAACTTGTGGATGTAAACAAAGCTCTAACAACTCTGGAAAGACAATAAGATGTCTTAATGGGGAATGGAAGCCTTTCCTTCTCTGTCCTGGTAATCTGTCTCCATAATACTTCAGATTTGAACATAGCATAGTTCTATTCAAAACTTTAAGGACTTCAGCTCTCAATATGTAGCCATCTATCTAAGAGGATTTTTATTTACTCCTTATGTGAAGATGTCCTTCAGCCTGGAAAGACTCTCCATGCATAACTTTGTGAGCACTCTGTGTCACTTGGGGAAGGAAATTACACTTGCACAACGGGGAGATATCAAATAGGAGGGTCCATCTTTGGTGTATGTTGGCTTTTACCAATTTTCCAGTGTTCTTTCCTGGTAACACCTTTCAGAAGCCTTGAGATATACCTGCAATATAGTGGTATTCACATTTCACTAATTACTTGTAGTTTTATGTCTCTCCATGCTACTTTGCTTTTTAAAAATCCTACTAGGAATTAAAAATAATGATGTGTGAGGCTTATCCCATCCTCACTATTTTTATGTGGATTAGACTTTTTCATTTCTGGTCAGTAGTTTGGTTGTTTTCCTCCTCATATTCCCATTTTGTTTTCAGGTATGTAAATGGAATTCACCTGGGATAAATTATTCCAGTACTTCACTTATCTTTAAGTGAATACAGTGTATGATATATCCAAATCTTGCTCCCCTACTTTCCTCAGAAATTATTTTATATCCATCAGTTATTTGAGTACACTGTACCTTTAATTTACAATTATGTTGAGGACTGAATCTGACACAAAACACAACCTGCTTACCTTTCACAAGTAGCTTGTGTTTTGACTCTCAGTATCAGCAGTCCAGGACGCTTCCACAGGAAATTGACACCTGATGCATATTTAGCGTGGAGTTGTAGTTTCCATATGCTTCTGTTCCTACAAGCAAAAGAAGATTTCAGGGAAGAAGAGAATGCTTAGTTTTTATATTATTTGCTACACTTAACAAATGGATCCTGTCAACATTAATAATTGCTTTGTCAGTAGGAATAGTCTCTGCTTTAGGTAAGTGGAAAAAAATACTCTGTTTCTGCAATCTAAAAATCTTAGTAATGACTGCAGACTGCAGTAAATAAAAAAACACTTTTGTGTGGACATTCATTAGGAAGCTGATGACCTCTTCATTAGTGAATGAGTATGTATGTATGTATTATCTGAACTAAATCTGTTGTTTACCTCTTTTTGTTGATTTTTTTTTCTCAGATCCGCATCCTCAGTGTGCACTTCCAAAGGATGTTGAGCTCGTAAGCAACCATTCTGGTTCCAAGCCAGGAACGAGGAGTCAGTTCCCTGCAATGATAGAATATAGATGTACACCGGCTGACAGTAGTACGAAATCAGCAGCTTGTGTGTCTGGAAAGTGGTCACCAGAGATTGACTGTGCAGATCTGTTTTTAGGTTTGCATACAGTTTGTTCTTTTTATGTAGGAATGATAAATGCATTGCTGTGTCATTAGTCTGAAATAGAAATGCTTACAAGCTTATATATATAGATATATAGATATAAATATGCTTACTTGATTATATATTAGAGTGGTCACGAATAATCAGAGGAATCATTTGAACTGTGAAGTACATTTAGAGACACACTAAAATAAGTGAGGCAGACTTAATAATGCCTACTCTGTCACTTCTAATGTAAGAAAAGATGCAATTTAAGCACAGTTCTTCTAAAGGGCTTTACCCTGGTGCAAATGAGAGTAGCACATAGCTCAAGGTCCAGACAAGATTCTTTTCTTTCCTGTAAACTTTCAAAACTTTTCAATTCCCGTTTTTGTTTTTTTTTCTTTTTGTTTCTTTTTTTCCTCCTCCTACTTTTTCCAGATGCTTCCTATCAAAGTAAAGAACAAAACCCCAAGTTGCCCAATTGAAAAGCACAGACCTAGCAGAACATGCTTTTTATGCAGAAGGTGTGATTGTAATCACTGCCTCATTGCCTGCTTTGATTATGCTACTGTCATGGCAGATAATGTGTGAAGGTGGAAGAAGCACACAGAGTGGCAATCACCTCTATCAAATCAAGAAACCAAGTTCCCCTACCTTCTCTGTTTTCCAGAACCACTGGAAGCAACAGACCATGATCTAGAGGTCTCCTCCTTCCTAGATTTATCTCCTTTGTCTTTTCCTTTTTCTTAGGTGGAAGCAGCCTTTTGGTCCTTGAGTGGCAAAACTAATATTTATTTCTTTGTTTCCTCTTGTGATTTTAATTTATCTCTGTTATCAGCTAAATCTGAAAAGAAATACAACAGTAAAATGAAAAGAAGACCCCAGAGGTTGGTCCAGGTCTCCCAAAGTAGTTCACCATAGAGAGAGGACAGAGAAAGCAAACAAGATTCTGTGGCAGTCTGTAAAGGAAAAGAGAGACTACAAGAAGTTCCATTGGTAGAGGCAACTGTGACTGTCTTTCCTATGAGTTTGCAAGCGTATAAGCAGCTGAAGGCGGCTCTGGTGTTTCTGAAGCAGAACAAAATAATCATGATATTAATTAAATTTTCAGCTAGCTATTGAAGTGTTATCTAACACCAGTGTTTCGTTGCTTATTTGTGTTGTAATCTGTGATGCAATGTTATGCTTTATGTTATGTCTTATTATAACATTAGTGTTTGTCCTTAGCTGAGAAGACGGTGTGCCCACCTCCACCCCAAGTGCCTAATGCCCAACAGATAACAATGGAAGGAAATTACAAGAATGGGAGTAAAATATCTTTTTCATGTCTGGAGAGTTTCCAGCTCGTCGGTGCAAAAGAAATAACATGTATAGAAGGGAAGTGGCAATCACCACCTTACTGTGTGGGTCAGTAGTAGATTATTGCTTTCCATTTGTTTTATTGTGAATTTCTGTGCATCCGTAACAGAGGCATTTTATTATCAGGAAGAGGTAACTGCAGAAAAGCAACAGAATGTAAGCTGCTAAAGAAAGTAGAGTTAACCAACTGCTGCACAGCAATTCTTTTCAATTACACAGACTTAATCTAACACGGTATATAAAGCTTCCATGTAGACCCTCAAGAGCTATGTTTACTTGCTTGTTTCATATATTGCAGTACAGAGTCTTAGTTTTGACTGCTGACCTTTTAATAGTATCCTAGTGAAAAAAAATCAGAGTATATTGTTATTTATATGTAGTAGTAAGAGTCTTCATTTTTCTCCTTTTCTTTGTTTCGGCTTCTTTCTGTAATAAGACATAATTCAGTCCATCTATTATAAGAAATGTTGGGGAATCCGTAATTTGGTTGTTAAAATATTACCAGTGCAGGCAGTATCTTGTAAGCAAAAGTTCGTTAAGAATAAAGTGTTTTCACGACGATTTGGAGGTAGTTTAGCACAGGACCAATGAGATCCCAGCTGGTGACTGATGCGCACATACTCACCATGTCTGTATTTTTAGGCTGCAAAATTCCAGTGCCACGTGGCACCTCCTCTTTTGCATTGCCTGTGAGTCTCTATTTCTGCTGTGGAGTGGCAGACATAGAGAAAAAGAAAAGTAACCCAAAAAAAGTCTGCGCTACTCATAAAGCAACTTTTACTGAAAATTAACTGAACAGGAACTTGGACTATAATTAGATCTTTTGTGTTGTGGGACTCAGTGCAAACATATTGGTTGAGACCTTAAGTTGAAACATAAGAACTAATTTACTAATAAAATGCATATAAAACACAATTTAAATTCACTCAGTCTACAGTGGTATAAGAGAAGTGGGCATTGGGGCTTCATAGAGATTTAGTCCATTGTATCTATCAGGAAAAAAAATTTTAATGGTTTATCTGTTCACATTTTCATCATCTGATCACAAAACTACTGATGATGTTAGTACAGATTTCTGAATGGTGGAAAAGTTTAACATCTAGCATTCCAGAAACTTAATGTCAGTATCACAAAACAAGGTAACATCTCTTCTATTTCTCTGCTTACTAATTACATTTTCCAAGTTCTTCATGCTCTACCTCTATCCCCTTGGTATGAACTGGAAAATTTGGTTGAAAGGAGACGATAGAAAGCCCGTGTAGGAAGGAAAGAACAGAGAAGATTTGGTTTGTGTACCTTAGGTATTTTTGAATTTTCGCAGCAAGTTGTTTAGTTTACATTTGGATGATACTACCTCTTTTTTCCTTTCCACTTGTACATGGCATCTGTCATTGAAATATTAGTTGGCTTGCATTATTAATTATCTCTGTTTCCTGCATCTTTTTAGCAAGGTCATGTTTGCCACCACAACTTCCAGAATGTGCTGATGTTACCAGCCTGGAAAATCCACACTTGAAAATTAAAAAAAATGGGGAAACAATGTATCTGCATGGGGCAAGATTAAAGTACATCCCTCACTCAGGATACAAGCTCAATGGACCACTAGTGATAACTTGTTCTAAGGGAAACTGGAATTCAACTCCAACATGCTTGGGTAATATAAAAAAAATTATTATTTTGGAAATGCATTTAGCAATGAAACTAGAAAGAATTTTGAACTGGATGTTGGTAAGGGCCAGTGACTCCATATTCTGCTGTGGAACTTTACCATCCTTCATGGATAACTTCAGAAAAATCCTGACTAGATGCAAGACTGATGTCTGTAATGGTGTTTAGTTTTCAAGTATTGCTTTGTGTTCTTGCAATGTTGTTCAATGTTTTCTATCTCTGCCAGGTGAGGCCTGTGTGAATCCTCATAGT
>VWZE01009407.1:160627-173439 GCA_013396675.1 Eubucco bourcierii | reverse complement strand
AAGTCCCTTCCAACCTTACCATTCTATGATTCTCTGTGTTTCTTTTCTGTTTAATACAATTAGTTGAGGCTATCCCAAAGCTGAATACCTTGTGTTACAACTGTGCAGGAGTTTGTTTCAAGATGGGGAACAAAAGGGAGTCAAACAGAAGGCTAAGCCCTGGAGTAGTTTAAACTCCATGGTCCTATCTTCTCAAAAGCCTCCAGGAATCCACACATTGAACAGAAACTCCTCAGCTTCTCAAGAAATTGCATTAACTACACATCCAGCTGACAAAAATAACCTGGCTGGAAAAGAAATGGGGAAAGAAACAAAAACCCCTTTCCTTTAGTCACACGTGAGGCCATCCAATTTCACTGTCTGCTGCATGCATTTTCCATCAGGCAGACAGGAACAGGATACTGGGCAGAAGAGTTTCCAATTTCTCTCTGCAACTTCAGGTAGAAAAAGGATGAAATCTAGTAAGAATTGCCTGTGACACTAGGAAAAGAGCCTTTGTGATGTGAAGGCACAGCCCTGTCTGGCCACCTACACTCCTCATTAGTACATACAGCTAGATTGGAACCAGTCTCTGCCTGTTTAACTCACTTCAAATCAATTAATCATCTCACAAGCCAGCCCCAGTAAAAACCACTTCAAATTCAGCCACTCCTCCTGCTTCAGCAGCTGCCTCTAATCTCGAAGTTTCCATAGTAAGATTCAGACTGCAAAAGCATCAGAAATAAATTCTGTTTCAACTTGGCTTCTACAAGCTAAGGTACACATGGCCACGGACAGGCAAAGAATGTCTTCTCCATGGCATGATAATATCAAGAGTAGAGGCTCTAGAGAAAGAGTGGGAAGCTGACATCCCCTTCTTTGGTGTGAGATAGCCAGAACCACCCAGTGTGCAACAAGGCAAACTCGGGATCCGCATACCCCAGGACCAAGCTATGTTCTTCCCAACCACCAGGGAATCACAGAATTATTTAAGCCCTCTAAGATCATCAAACCCAATCTTCCAACTAACAGCACCATGGCCATTAAACTCTGTCCCCAAGTGCCACGGCCACAGGCTTCTTGAACACCACCACACATGGTGACTCCACCGCCTCCCTGGGTGGCCTGTGCCAATCCTTGAAGACTCTTGTAGGAAAGAAATGTTTCTTCATGTCAAATCTAAGCCTCCTCTGGCACAGTTTCAGGCCAGTTCCTCTTGTTCTATTGCCTGATACTAAGGAAAAGAGCCCAACCTCACCTCACTGCAAACTCCTTTCAGGAAGTTGTAGAGAGCAATGAGGTCTCTCTCAGCCTCCTCTTTTCCACACCCACTGTTCCCTCAGCAGCTCCTCCCCAGTCCTGTTCTCCAGCTCCTTTTCCAGCTTTGTTGCCCTTCACCAGACACACCCCACCACCTCAATGACCTTCTTGGAGTAAGAGGCCCCAAACTGAACCCAGTGTTCAACGGGTGGCCTCGTCAGTGCCCATCACTTCCCTTCTCCTGAGACTGAAGGCAAAAGGATCCACCTTGAAGGGCCTCACAAAATCACTGGATTTAAAAAGTCCCCTGAGGCAGCAAGGTGAACCTTCTCTGGATACACAGGAGCACTTCCCACATGCACCATGTTCTGTGGAGCCTTCTCTGCTATGACATGAGCCTTGGAATTGTGCTTCCCACCTTGTCCTCAGAACCTGCAGGTTCAAGCCATGGTTGTTGTCAGGCTGCCCTGCTAATACATAATATATTGGCTAGAAATTAGTATTTCAGCTGGAAGAGAGAGAGAAAATGGTAGAGGTATTTCTTTAAAAGGCAATGAATGCAGAAGAATTTGAGGGAAAAAAAACCCCAACATCTTATGAGAGTAAACCTTTAAGCAAGAGAAGGCTGATCTACTGAAACCCAGAACTAAACGCTACCCTTTCAGACACACTGCAGATTCAATTCCCCAAGGATCATTTTCCTACTGGAAGGAAGGATCTGTTCTGCTATTCTGATGCAGAAGGAGGTTCTCTCTCCACAAACTAAGCTGGAGATATTTATCATAGAGCTAACTTCTGGTTGAAAAGCAAGACTTGCTTCCTTTTTTCCTGCCAATTCTCTCTTAACAGGCATGCCATTCCTGGCACTGCTGGGGGTGGATGGACGCACGTGGAATGTTTCCTTCCTAAGTATCGGCAACAACCATCCAGCCTTCAAAACAAGCCCTGAATGTTTTAAAGACCAGGCTGGATGTGGTTCTGAGCAACCTGATCTAGCATGAGGTGTCCCTGCCCATGGCAGGGCAGGGTTGGAATTGGATGATCCTTGAGATCCCTTTCTACCCTGACAATTCTATGATTTTTTGCAGATGGAGGACTGCCTCTGCTGATTCTGTGGACCTACCACAAAAAGAGGCAGGAGAAGACCTAGAGGTTCCTAGGTGCCTTCTGACAGCTTCCCAAAGACTCAATGTAACACATCTTACATGCTGGGAAGATCCTTCTGAAAGGAAATGTCCAAGGCTTCCAATACTTGAAGGGATCCTGCAGGAAGGCTGGGGAGAGACTTTTCATGAGGGTGTCTAGAGACAGGACAAGGGGGTATCACAGAATTGTCAGGACTGGAAAGGGCCTCAAACTCCAGCTAGTTCCAACTCCTCTGCCATGGGCAAGAACACCTCACACTAGGTCAGGTTGCCCAGAGCCACATCCAGCCTGGCATTAAAGACCTCCAGGGATGAGGATTCCACCACCTTCCTGAATGGTTTGAAGCTGAGGGAAAGCAGGGTTAGACTCCAGTTTAGGAAGAAGTTCTTCAGTATGGGGGTGCTGAGACTCTGGAATAAGCTGCCAAGGGAGGTTGTGGATGCCTCCTCCCTGGAGGTGTTCAAGGCCAGATTGGAACAGGTCTTGAGCAACCTGGTGCAGCTGAAACGCATCCCTGCCCATGGTAGTAGGTTGGAGAAGATGATCTCTAAGGTGTCTTCCAACCATAGCCCTTCCATGACTATGATTCTGTGAAAGCAAGGGAAAAGCAAGCAAATACAGCAATAAACACAGCAACCCAGAGGAAAGAAGGAAAGGAGTCTATGATTTCTGCTATTCTGCTACAGTGACCAACAAGAGGATGACAGGAATACAAACCAGGACACATGCAGCAAGTCAACCCTTAGTCAGAGATTTCACATGAGCAGCTGATGATAATCCCTTCCCAGTTACTCCCAGAATGGAGCTCAAGGTGGACAAGGAGGATGTGTCCACCTTGAGTGCCTATTTCCGCAACTCACTAAAGCAGAAGTTTAATAAAAACAAACACAATTTTTTGGTGTTTTTTTTCCCCCTCAGACATGGAATTTAAAAAAAAAAAAAAATCAATCAAGAGAAAAGAAAAGGTAGAGAATAAAGTATCTAAAGGTATCAACTCACTGACAAAAACCAAACCATTTAGCACATCACTATCATGCACTTCATCCTACAGCCAAAACATTAACCTCGAATCGCACAGCAAGACAAAAACAAGAGGAGTGATACTGAGCGGCTGTAGCTGTTGAGCAATCAAGCTTCTTACCGTCAGAAATGGGCTGCAAATTTTCTGGCTAAGCCAGCTTTAGAATCATAGAATGGTAGGGGTTGGAAAGGAGCTCCAGAGATTGAGTACAACTCCCCTGCCAAAGCAGGACGAAGCTTTAACCTTGGAAGAATTAAATCAAGCTACACAGGGACCGAGAGCAGGAACACAGCAGGGTTAGCTCTGTGAAATAACAGATCAGATTGACAGACTGCATGGGGTTGGAAGGGACCCTCAAAGGCCATCTTCCAATCCCCCTGCAGGCAGCAGGGACATCTCCAACCAGAGCAGACTGCCCAGAGACACAGCAAGGCTGATCTTAAAAAGTCTCCAGGGGTGGGACCTCAGCCACATCCCTGGGCAACCTGTGCCAGTGTCTCCCCACCCTCACTGTGAAGTGTTTCCTCCTGAATCAAAGCTAAACCTACTCTGCTCCAGTTTCAAACCATGGCCCCTCATGCTGTAGGGTCCCCTTAAGATATTGAAACACAGCTCTAAAGCCTCCCTGGAGCCATCTCCTCTCCAGGCTGAATAATTCCAAGTCTCCCAGCATGTCCCCATAGCAGATGTGCTCCAGCCCTCTGCTCATCTTTATGGCCTCCTCTGGACCCACTCCAGCAGATCTATGTCTCTCTTGAGGGCCCCATAGCTGGTGACAGCACTCCAGGTGAGGTTTCAGGAGAGTGGAGTGGCAGAATCACCTCTCAATGTCCAAATGTGATTCCCCAGGGAGGTGGTTCTCTGCATCCAGCTTTCACCATTTGGCTTTCACCAGGACCTCAAGATAGTCTTTGCCTAATGAATTGGTGCTTATTTCAGACTCGTTAAAGCCTTAAGGATTTTGTATCTACTAAACAAAATGAAAAGAACTGAAACAAACCATTCTCCTGGTACAAGCCTTGAGGGCAGGAGAAGAAATAATGAATGCTTCAGAGTTCTGTAACCATAGCAAGCAAAATCAACTACTGCTGAGAGGATCTGGAGACAGCATGCAGATTCCCATTCATCTATTTGGAATGTGGTTGGGTTGGGCTTCCCCCCCACTCCCATTTCCTACCCCACTCCTACTTAGAAATATCTTTTTTTGGCCAAAAGAACCCTACTGGCTTGCAAACACATTGAGAGATAAGGATTTGTCATGATCCTCTTTGGTGTCCCCACCTGTGCACTCCCACTTAAGAGATGAAAATCAAATCCTTCCCAGATTGCTCCTTCTGCATTTCACAGCCAGTTTGGCTACACTGCTCTTCAGCATCAGAGAAACCAAACAGTGATGGGACTTCATCAGGAACATCAAACTGGGAGGGGTGCCTGACACTCCATCAGGCTGTGCTGCCATCCAGCATGATCTGGATAGGTTGGAAAGCTGAGTTGAGAGGAGCCAGTGCAGGGTCCTCCACCTAGGGAACACTAACTCCCTGCACCAGTACAGGCTGGGGGCTGACCTGCTGGAAAGCAACTCTATGGAAAACAGACATGGGAGTGCTGGTGGACAACAGCATGACCATGAGGCAGTTACGTGCCTCCACAACCAAGGCAGTCAGTGGTATTCTGGGGAACATCAATAAGAGTGCTGCCAGCAGGTTGAGGAAGGTTCCTCCCTCCTCTGCTCTGCCCTGGTGAGGCCTCGCCTTGAGTCCGGGATCCGGTTCTGGGCTCCTCCAATTAAGGAGGGCAGGAAACTGTTTGAGAGTGTACAGCAAAGGGCTACAAAGATACTGAGGGAACTGGAACATCTCTCTTGTGAGGAAGGACATGGAAGTGTTGGAGCGGGTCCAGAGGAGGCCACAAAGATGATCAGAGGGCTGGAGCAGCTCTCCTATGAGGACAGGCTGAGGGAGTTGGGGCTCTTCAGCCTGGAGAAGAGAAGGCTTCGAGGAGACCTGATAGTAGCCTTCCAGTATCTGAAGGGGGCCTACAGGAAGGCTGGGAAGGGACTATTTACAAGGTCTTGTAATGACAGGACTAGGGGCAATGGGGTTAAACTGGCAGAGGGGAGATTTAGACTGGATGTTAGGAGGAAGTTCTTTACAGTGAGGGTGGTGAGGCACTGGAACAGGTTGCCCAGGGAGGTTGTGGCTGCTCCCTCCCTGGAGGTGTTCAAGGCCAGGCTGGACGAGGCCTTGAGTGACCTGTACTAGTGGGAGGTGTCCCTGCCTATGGCAGGGGGTTGGAACTAGATGATCCTTGAGGTCCCTTCCAACATTACCATTCTATGATTCTATTCTATGACTCTGTAAAGGATGAGTGACTTAGGTTTTTTAGTCTGAAGAAGACTGGGGGGGGATCTTAGCAATGCTGATCAATACTTCAAGGGTGAGTGGCAGAAGGATGGCACCAGGCTTTGTTCACAGAATCACAGAGCATTAGAGGTTGGAAAGGACCTCCAGAGGTCAAGTCCAAACCCCTTGCCAAAAGCAAAATCTCTTAGGGTAATCTGCACAGGAATGGACTCAGGGAGGCTTTGAAAGTCTTCAAAGGAGACTCCCCCTGGACAGCCTATTCCAGTGCTCTATGACCCTCACTCTAAGTTTCTCCTCATGTTGAGGTGAAACCTTCTCTGTTCCAGTTTGTAACTGTTGCTCCTCGCCTTGTTGCTGCTGAACAGCGAAGAGATCGGTCCCCTCCACTTGGAATCCACCCCTCATATTTATACACATTGATGAGACCTCCTCTCAGTCTTCTCAAAACTGAACAGGTCCAGGGCTCTCAGTCTCTCTTCACAGGGGAAATGCTCCAATTGCCCAACCATCCCTCAGTGGTGCTCAGTGACAGGACAAGGAGTAACAGGCACAAACCGGAACGTAAGATGCTCCACCTAAACATCAGGTGGAACTTCTTTAAGTTAAGTTTGACAGAGCCCTGGAGCAGACTGCTCAGAGAGGTGGTGGAGTCCCCATCTCCAGAGCCATTCATGCCCACCTGGATGCTATCCTGTGCAATCAGGACTAAATGAACCTGCTCTGGCAGGACGGGTTAGACTGGAGGTCCAGATGCATCTTCCAACTTTTACCATTCTGTGATTTTGTGCAAACCCTGGAAGCTGGACAGGTAATCCCCAAAGAAAAACTGCAGGGCAGGTTTGAGGAAGGAGCACAGGTGCAAATAGCCTCCATGTGAGAAGAGATGGGAGCACTTTAGGGGTGGATAACATTGTAAGAAGGAATTAATAAGAGCTGAAAGTCTCAGTCTGTGAAATAAGCAATCTAGAAAGGAAAGATCCAAAACTCCAGATCCCACAGGTCTGAACAACAAGGAAAAAAAGGATGTCTGTTGCCAAGCTCAAAACCAATAAAAGGAAATAAGTTTTAACACAACCTGTAATTGAATTGTGGAGCTTATGACCACAGGAAGATGGCAAGGCCAAACTCCTAATGGGATTAAAAACTGACTCACTGTGTCTATGGATATTGACAATATCTAGAGCTGTGTTTAACATTAACATAGAGGAAGGCACTGCTAAGCCTCAACTGGTGAAGCATCTGCAGCCGAAGTCTTGTAAGGAGCAGCTAAGGGAACTGGGCTAAACTTAAACAAAAGAAGTTTCATCTAAACATGATGAGTAACTTCTTTATTTGAGAGTGGTGGAGCCATGGAACAGGTTGCTCAGAGAGATGGTGAAGTCCTCATCTCTGGGATCATTCATAGCCTGCCCAGACACTGTCCTGTGTGACCTTCTCTAGGTGAACCTGCCTTGGCAGAGGGGTTGGAGTCCATCTCCAGAGGTCCCTTCCAACCCCTACCATTCTGTGATCTTGATGACGCTGTGGGACACCAAAGAAGAACTCTGGTCCTGGCCTGTAGCCCTGCCTGCACAATTGCCACCAGCAGCAGCATTCTGGGACAAAGAACATCTGCACTACTGGCCCAGAAAGGGCTTTTCTCGGTCTCCTGACAACAACTTCTTCATTTAAATGAGAGTTTAACCATTCAGCTCCAAGTAAGTAAAAGCCCTCTTGCACTCGAAATACTGTCTGAGCACAGGTCTGAGTGAGGAATGGGCAGGAGGTAATAAATTAATCCAAAACAGGAAACCAAAGGGAATAAATACAACTGGAGTAAGGAAAAAAACCACAGAAGCGAGAACAGAGGAAAGATGAGGAATAAAGGACAGGAAAGAAAAAGAAAAGGAGGCAGTGAGGACCAAAGCTGTGCCAAAAACCTAAATGAGTGAAGCAAACACATGTGTCCTTAGTTCCACCTCAAAAGGCTGCAACTTCCCTTCGGGAGCAGATCTTGGCAGGCATAAGAATTCATTCTGACTTCACAAAAGGAAAGTTAAAACACATACATACATACACACACACACAACCCAAGCAACCCAAACATCTCTCCTGCAAACTGCCAAATCTTCACGCTGATGTTTTGCATGGGGAAACTTCAACCCATCCAGGGTTTGCTGCCCAGGCATTAGTAAACACTTTCCACACTTATTAGTCAGTGACTGTTTTAAAATCAAAGCTTGATAAAGCCCTAGGATTAAGATTTGGGATGTGGAGTCCAAGTGGCTAATTAGTACAGTGGAAGAGGAGGCCACAGACAACAATGAACCTGTGGCCTTTCCCAGGCTGCTAAATCACACAAATGGTTTAGTAATAAAGCCTGGTAGAATTCATCAGTGGAGCAACACTTTCAAGAGACCAGAGAAAATGAGGAGGGGCTTGAAAGGAAAGGAGGGACGGAGCCCAGAGCTGCAGCAGCTGCTGGGTTTTCTAAGAGATTGGATGAGAAGCCTCACTGGAAAGAAAACATCCAGGGTTTGCTGCTGCTTGTGGCCACAGGAGTGCAATGAGACAGCTCAGCCTCGCATTACAAACTTGCCTTCTATAAGGGGGATTTGCTTGTGCAGCTTGCGGCACCACCAGAGGACACAAGATGCTCAAAAAATAATGCTTAAGTAAGACAAAGCCACACACAAAACCCTGCAGACAGAGTCAGAGAATTGAGTTAGAAGATTCCTCTAAAATTCCCAACACTACCATGGCCATCAAACCATGTCCCCCAAGTGCTGGTGAGGAGCAGCTGAAGGACCTGGGGTTGTTTAGCCTGGAGAAGAAAAGGTTGAGGCAAGACCTTCTGGTTCTCCACAACTCCCTGACATGAGGTTGGAGTGAGGTGGGGGTTGGTCTCTTCTCAAAGGCTGAAGTAGTAGGACAAGAGGAATAGGCCTCAAGTTATGCCATGGGAACTTCAGGTTGAACATCAGGAACAAATTCTTCACTGATAGAGTGACTAAGCCTTGGAGCAGGCTGCTGAGAGCAGTGGTGGAGTCCCCATCCCTGGAAATACTAAATATTAAACAAACAACCTGTGTAGATGTGGTGCTGAGGGACACAGCTCAGTGCAGGACTTGGCAGAGTGGGGTTAAAGCTTGGACTCTATCTTTGAGGTCTTTTGAAGCCTGAACGATTCTCTCACTGTGATATCAGAGGCATCTCATTTACCTTTGACTCCCTTAAATGCAACCAAGATGAACTGGGTCCACTTCTGTGTAGAACCAGCTCCACTGTTACATCTCAGCACAGCCTTGCAGCTATCAAGTCAGTGGCAACCTCCAAGCCCTCTCCCATTCAACCCAAGCTGCCTTCCCCATGGTTTCTAAACTGATGGAGCTACCAATATTTTACACAGCAAAGTGGAGTGGTGCTCAGCAAAAGCTGCATTTGAGCCTCCCATGAATAAACCCACTCACCTCTTTAGCCCAAGTCATTGCTCTAACATATGATCACAGAATCATTTTGGCTGGAAGAGACCTTTAAGATCAAATCCAACACCATTAACCCAGCACAGTCAGGTCACCAATCAGCCGTGGCCCTCAGCACCACATCTCTGTATCTGCTAAATGTCTCCAGAGATGGGGATTCAACTGCCTCCCTGGGCAGCCTGGTCCAGTGATTGAGAACCTATTCTGTGATTCTGTGAAACTCCTTTACTGAAAGTCAGAGGCTGGAAGGGACCTTGAAAGCTCATCCAGTCCAACTCCCCTGCAGAGCAGGGTCACCTAGAGCAGATCACACAGGAACACATCCAGGCAGGTCTTGAATATCTCCAGAGAGGAAAACTCCACAAATTTCTTCTAATGTCCAACTTAAACCTCCATGTGAAGGTTTGGGAGTTCCCCACCCCCCCGCNACCCCTGTACCTTACCCCAAGGTTTGCCTTACGTGCAAGGTAAATTAGGAGGATCGGCCAGGGGGATTAGAAGAAAAGTGGTTAGTGAGGATTAATCAGCAGAGGAGCCAGAGCCCAGAAGCTGCTAGATCCCACCAGCAGCTCCTGTTCCAGCAAGCGACAGAGAGCAACTGACTTATCAATTGTTTTGGTTAGTGTTCCCAAACAATTCTCCAGCAAGCTTATGAGTGAAGTAGACATCATGATGTTTTCCTTTCACAGCCTATAGTGTAAGTTTCTCCATTAAAATATTCCAATTAGCCTCAAACCAGCACACTCCACTGGTCCAACTGGAGACCATTTAATCTTCTGCCATTGCTTGTTAACTAGGGAGAAGAGGCCAACCCCACCTCACTCCGATCTCCTTTCAGGGGGTTGTATAGAACCAGAAGGTCTTCCCTCAGCCTCTTCTCCAGACTAAGCAACCCCAGGTCTCTCAGCTGGCTCATCACCAGCCTTGTTCTCCAGACCCTTCATCAACTTCATTGCCCTTCTCTGCACACACTCCAGCACCTCAATGCCTTTCTTGTAGTGAAGGGCCATAATCTGAATCCACTACTTGAGATGTGGCCTCCCCAGTGCTGAGTAGAGTGGAACATGAAGGTGTCAAGAACTTGCATCTCCTCACCAATCTGTGTCCCAGCACCAGGCAAACATCCATTCCAGCAGCTCATTTGCAGATGCTGAGCACATACAGTCTAGGTCAGCAGTCAATGGAACACCTCAGGCAGCACTAAATTAATGGGGCAAGGTGACATCAAGAGCTACCATCTTGCCAGAAGCGCTGTCCTCCTGGTAAGATGCAACCCTATGGATGACTCCACAGTACTTCCTACAGCAGTAACTGCTCCAAGCAGGGTCTTGGTGAGGTTCTGAGTAGTCACACAGAATAGAATAGGATTCGTAGAATGGGTTGGATTGGAAAAGACCTTAGGGATCACCCAGGTTAAATCCCCTGCCACGGGCAGCGACACCTCCCACCAGCGCAGCTTGCTCAAGGTCCCATCCAAACTGGTTTTGAACACTTCCATGGAGGGGACACCCATAACTTCCCTAGGCAACCTGTGCCAATGTCTCCCCACCCTCATTGGCAAGAATTTCTTCCTCATCTACACTCTCAATCTCCCCTCTCCCTGCTCAAAGCCATTGCCCTCATCTTGTCACTCCCAGCCCCTGTTCAAAGTCCCTTCCCAGCTCTCCTATAGCCTCCTTCAGGTACTGGAAGGCTGCTCTAAGTCTCCCTGGAGACTTCTCCAGGATGCACAGTCCCAGCTCTCCCAGCCTGTCTCCACAGGGGAGGTTATCCAGCCCTCTGATGATGTTTGTGGCTCCCTTTGGGTATGCTCCAGCAGCTCCATGTCCTTATGCTGGAGGCTCCAGAACTGGATGCAGCACTCCAGATGGAGTCTTATCTATTAGCAGGTGAGGATCACTCTAGAGGTCAAACTACCTTTGGTTCTAAAAGGTCCTGCAATGCAAGGAGAAGCAGAGATGTCTACACCTCAGCACTGAGGAGGCTCCATTTTGGATATGTGTGCTGGTTTGAGGCTAATTGGAATATTTTAATAGAGAAAATTACACTATAGGCTGTGAAAAGAAAACATGGTGATGTCTACTTCACTCACAGGCTTGCTGAGATGCTTGAGAGAAGAACTCAAAACATTAGATAAGGCAATCTGTCTGTAGGGGCACAGCGTCTCAGGCTAGTAGCTTCTGGTTCTTTGTCCTCTCTGCTGAGTAACCTCACTAACCACTTTTCTTCTAATCCCCCTGGCCAGTCCTCCAAGCTCACCTTGCACATGGGGCAAACCTTGGGATAAAGTACAGGGGTGGGGAGAAGGTGGAAGGGTGGTTGGGAGCCCCTCCTGGGGCCTCTGATTTCTGGGAGGGGAGTTGTGCTTCTGTATTCCCTTTAACTTGTATATTTCTGTAACTATTCCTGTCTATTGTGTATTTCTCTGCTTGCACATTGTGCTGAGCTGTAAATAGAGCTTCAGTCCTCAACTTCCAGCTGGCTGAGTTCTAGTCTGGGCCATTTTACAAAGTGTGGGGGGCAGGGAACTCCCAAACCATCACAATAGGTCATCTCTGCCTTTTATACCATATTTGCCCCTTCACTGGGGTAAGAGTTCACATTCAATTAGGAATTGGAATCATTTTCATGAAAGGGTAGAGCTAGACAGTGTAAGGGGTGGCGGTGGGGAACAAAGAGGAAGGGGAGGAAATGAAGTGTTACACCTCAAAACCTGGTTTTAAGATGTTCAGGAGAGATACTTCAAGGATGTCGATTAGAAGTCCACAACCATACCTCTTTGAGATGCACAGAGCATATCTGGATTAAGCAGACAGGAAATATAAAGTGTGCCAGGGCACAGCAGAATTTAAATAGATCAATAAACACAGCTACTAGAACAGGAGTTCTCCATTTTTCCATCTCGTGACCTTGCATTAGCATGAAGTTTTGAAGTGTCCCTTTCATACTCCCTTGTTCACCCAAGATGAAAGGGAAAGGTAGATCATGTCTCTCCCCTCCTTGCTCCTCACCCCTCATGGTTAGGAATCCATGATTAGAAGCAGGATGAACTGGAAGATCACTACATAATTACTTCAGTCAGAATTCAACCAAGCAAACAAAAAGGACAGCAGCCCTTAAGAACAAAGGGGTCCAGGATGGTTGGACCTACTTTAAACAGGAACTCTTGAAGGCACAGGAACTGGCAGTTCCCATGTGCAGAAAGGGGAGCTGGTGGGGAAGGCGACCGGTCTGGATGAGCAAGTAGCTCCTGAAGGAATTAGGGGAGAAAAAGAGGGTGTATCACCTTTGGAAGGAGGGCAAGGCCTCTCCTGACATGTTTAAGGATGTTGTTAGATTATGTAGGAGAAAAAAGAGAGAGGCAAAGGCTCAGTTAGAACTTAAGCTGGCCACCTCTGTGAAAGATAACAAAAAGCATCTTTACAAATTTATCAATGCAAAAAAGAAGGGCAAGAAGAGCCTCCACTCCTTATTGGACCTGGAGGGGAACACCATAACTGAAGATGAGGAAAAGGCTGAGGTCCTGAATACCTTCTTTGCCTCAATTTTCAACAGTGAGGAGGGAGGAGTTCAGGACAAGTG